>WOGR01001783.1:0-18937 GCA_015342045.1 Leptinotarsa lineolata | reverse complement strand
GAACTAAATAGTCAGGTATTTTAATACCGTCTGGTATGTCATCTAAATCAATATCACTGTAAAATTCAAAATTATAAAACACACAATAAACAACTTTGAGTATACTTACTTTTCTTCCAAATACGTCCAAAAATCTACTGGATGTATGTAACGGTTTGTTTTGATTGCAATATAATCCCAAAATTTCGTAGTTTCATCATCAATCCAAAATTTCCCATTTTTTTCATCACTCATAGTTGTAACTTTAAAACACTCACTGTTACCAACTTGAAGCAAAAACACACGCACACAATTGTTTGTACATAAAAGAACGTTGTTTTAAATAGGAGACAGAAGCGTGGATGGGGGAATTTCATGGTTGATAAATAAAATGGGATTTTGTGGTAATGACCAAACAAGAAAATTGTGTTTTTGATAAGATTCATCAAAACAGGAAGTTGTTTCCTGTGATAAGAAAAAGTTAACGGAAATTTAGTTCGAAATATTAGTCGATGTTTTTTCCCAGAGGAAGTTTCTTCCTGTGACATGCAGATAGCGGTTTTCATCATGCCTTCATATTCATATCATAAATACGTGAAATTCACCTACTCAAATCATTATCACCGAGTTTATCATCAGCGCAGCACGCTGTCGTCACACTGTGTTTGCTAAACACTAAGACGACTTAGAAGTTACCAAAAAAATTTTTGAAACACATTTTCACTACCAAAGTCGTAGAACAAAAATGTAAGTAGATTTTTTATGATTAAGGACTTGTGTGCAAATATTTTTTCATTTTACAGATGGATATTTCTGAAATTATTGACTGTACTCTTGCAGAATTGAAAGAAACTGTCAAATTATCAGATTTACCAAAGGACAAACCACAAATCATACATGATATGAAAATTGTCAACAGCAAGTATGGGAAAACCACCCTCATAGATTTGGAGGAAAAATGTGTTTATATTCCACAACGATGCACACTAGTAATGAAGAAAAATTTATCCAAATTCATACCTAGGAAATACGGACTGGTTTTTCGGGGGCATAGTGGCCAAAAAATTTTATTTAAAATCATCGAATTGTGAAGGTTAGTAATTGTTTCAAGTTCAAGTGATATTTGTAAATACCATGGCTGAGGATATGGGTGTGGTTAGTGATGGTATAAATGGCATTTTTCAAAAGGCTTTTTTCGAAATTATGGAATCCTCAACAATTTCAGAACGTGAACATTGGATTAAATTAGCCAATAAACATATTAGATTGATCAATAGAGCTATTTTGAATTCAGATGTGACTCGTGGCACTTTTGTGAAATTGCAAACAAATTTATCTCACTTGAAACGCTTTCGAATGTTAGTCAAAAAAATGTTTAATGGACATGTGGGTGGTGGTGGTGGATCATTAAAAGAGAAAAGAAGTGAAAGGGTAAAATTGGTGAATATTCAATCCTCTTTTGCAAGACGCATTCGAACCGCAGTTGTTATAAATTTGAAACACATAGATGTTAAACAATTCTTTGAAGATGCATATTTTCTTTCCAAAAATAGAATTACTCGTACTTTGAAAAAAATAGGACCTGTGAAAGTAAATTCTGTTTTTTGTAGGGAATATATTAAAAATAATATTGATCAGTTCATGAGTGAATTCAAATATTTTCATTCAAAAAATGCTGTTATTGACCATAGGATTGAATTGAAAAATTGGTTTCAACAACATATCAAAGATATAATTTTCAATAAATTATCTGAATTTCAGGAGCGAGATAGTGGTTGGGCTTTAAGGGGTATAGTCAATTTGGAGATTAATATCAATAAATTTGAAATAGAAAATGGTTCATCTTTCATTGAACTTCCATATGAAATTGCCCGAAATAAAGCATGCATCAATATTATAAATAATGACAATGCCTGTTTCGCATGGTCAGTTGTCAGTGCTTTGTATGCAATTCATTCTGGAAAAAATACAAATAGGACTTCTTCATACCCACATTTCTCACAAGTTTTGAATTTGAAGGATATTGAGATGCCTATGGAGTTGTACAAAATAAAGAGATTTGAAAAGCTCAACAATATCTCTATTAATGTGTACACTTTGGAAATGAGAAAAAGATCAGAATTTAATGTAGTACCAGCTCGTTTGACTAATGATAAAATGGATGGACATGCCAATTTACTATTAATTCAAAATGAGTATCATGTAAAGGCAAAATAATATGAGTCTTTGGAAATTGATGATGAGGATGAAATTGAAATTACATATCATTACTGTTGGATAAAGAATCTCTCTAGATTATTGTCATCTCAACAATCAAAAAACTATCACAAGCTTTTTTTTGTGATAGTTGTTTGAATAAAGTGAATGCACACAGTGTTGAATGTGTCGAAATAAAGAATGAATGTAAAATTTCTTTTTCAAAACAAAAATTTATACAGTTCAAAGATTATGTTTTTAAGGAAAAAATTCCATTTATTATTTACTCTGATTTTGAATCATTACTTCTGCCATTCCAAGAGGAAAAAGACTAAAATTCATCTCGTTATCAAAACATGTTGCTTATAGTGCAGGTTATTATGTAAAATGTTTCTATGATGACTCTCTATCTCATTTCAAAGGTTATCGAGGATCTGATTGTATGAAGTGGTTCTCGAAACAAATGAAGCTTTACTCATTCAGTCAAAAATCAAAAATAATATACCCATGAATGAAAAATTTAATTTGACTGATGCCACCGAAAATTGTCATATTTGTGAAAAACCTTTCACAGACAATGATAAGATCACAAGAGATCATAATCATTTCAATGGGAATTTCCGGGGTTTTGCGCATGCGCAGTGCAACTTATTGTACAAAAACTTTTGTGGTTCCGGTGGTGTTTCACAATTTCTCTGGGTATGATTGTCATTTAATAATCAGGGCTTTGGCAAAGAATGGACGACTGAGTCTATTGGCAATGAATGAAGAAAAATATATTTCAGTCACAAAGTATGATGAAAATACAGACATCAAATTTAGATTCATTGATTCATTTCGTTTCTTGGAAGCCTCTTTGGATGCGCTCGTTTCCACTCTAGCTGAAGACGAGTTCCATATTTTGGAAAACGAATTTCAGTATTTACATACCGATGTAATTAAATTATTGACTCGAAAAGGAGTATTTCCCTACGATTACATCGACAACGTAGAAAAGTTGGATGAGAAACAGCTACCAAGTATCGAGCAGTTTTACAGTAAATTAAATGATGTATGTATAAGTGAGGAAGACTATGAACATGCACAACATATTTGGAGTTCATTTAAAATAAAAATTTTGGGGAGTACAGCGATCTTTACATGAAAACTGACATAATGTTAGTGAGGGTGGTTTTCGAAAATTTCCGTGATAAATGTCACATGCCTTATAAATTGGATCCTGCTCATTTTTATACATTACCTGGTTATACTTGGAGCTGTATGATGAAATACACAAAATGTGTATTGAAAACCATGCAAGATGTTGATATTTTATTATTTTTGGAAAAAAGTATTCGAGGGGGTGTATCTCAGACATCCAATCGTTATTCTTAGGCTAATAATTAATATATGCTCGACTATGATTCTTCACAACAGTCCAAATACATTATTTACTATGATGTAAATAATCTCTATGGTCATGCAATGTGTCAGTATCTCTCCTATAAAGGATTTCAATGGATAGAAAATTTTGGAAATTTTGATGTTACCAAAATATCAGATGAATCACCCGAAGGTTATATTTTAGAAATAGACTTGTCATACCCCGAACATTCAAGTGATTCACACAGAGATTTACTGTTAGCTCCGGAACATCAAAAACTTTTAAATTCAAAAATACCCAAACTGATGACAACTCTTTTTGCAAAAGAAAAGTATGTTTTACATTATAGAAATCCAAAACAACATCTAGCAGATGGAATGATTTATTGATTATACGATGTATTCTATTGAATACATCGTGTTTTGAAATTCAAACACTTCTTGGTTGAAGTCATACATTGACTTCAACACGAAACTAAGGGCTGCTTCAAAAATAGTTTTGAGAAAAACCTTCATAAACTGATGAATAATGCTTGTTTTGGTGGAACAATGAAAAGCAAAAGGAACCACAGAATCATTGAATTGGTTAGAAAATGGGAGGGGAGGTATGGAGCAAAAAATTTGATTGCAAGTCCAAAATTTATTGATAAAACTGTTATAGACAACGACTTGATGGCAATTGAAATGAGAAAAAATGAGATAATTTTTGATAAACCATTACATATTGGAATGGCTATTTTGGACATATCAAAAACTGTGGTGTATGATTTTCATTATCAATACATGTTACTTAAATTTGGCATCGATAATTGTAAATTGCTTTACACTGAAACAGATAGTCTAATTCATGAACTCGTTTGTGATGATGTATATGCCATTATCAAAGGAGATTGGCAAAAATTTGATACTAGTGATTATCCATTAGATAATATACATAATATTCCTCAGAGAAACAAGTGGTGGGGTTGATGAAAGATGAAGATAATGGACAATTATTGACTGAATTTATTGGTCTTAAATCAAAAATGTATTCTTCTTTGGTTGAAGTTGAATTAGTTTTATTTTCACGTAACCATGATTGAATTATATGGAAAACACCTCAATAATAATCACGAAAGTTTATGGAATCCAGCAAAGCGATACGATCAGACAGCACCCTCATATGAGTGTTCAGGACATCATTTACATCTTGTTGAAACAGCTCCATGTTTGTTGTATGGAAACTTGTTTGGTATCACTTTCGATGTACTGTGTGACGTATATGTAGTTCCCGCAACGTGTTTTGATTGGATCATATTCATCTACATACCCATCGATTTGTGAATCAAAGAAATTTACCTTTACATGTTGCAGGATGTCAATGAGAGTAGCACATTCATACGTTGTTAAATTGATGGAACGAATGGAGAATTGTTGCTTCAATATGATGCATGGACTAAAGTCTCTGGATGGACTCAGACCACATCGAATTTCATAAGATGGCATTGGAAATGACATCGAAAACAATTTCGTACTGCCCCAACGCTCTGTCTATTACACTTAGAGATTCGTTATAATCTTCGTCATCGTCACTATCACACATTACTTTTTCGACTTCTTCAACAACACCATAACCACTATCGAGAGACATTTTTCAAACTGAATATCCATTTGTGTTTGCATGTGCTCTTATACTTCCAGATCACGTGGTCGAATTCAGATATTGTTTATTTGTTGAACACCATCTCTTCACAAAAGGCCCTCTCAATACAATGTCAGTGTGCTTGTTTTTCATAAGATTCTATAAAAAATCGACGTTTTCAATCCAAATGTTGTGTTCGTTATCCAAACCCAGCCATTTGACATACATTCTTCTACCTTTTTTCCTCAACACTTTTTCCACGAGATATATATCTGGGTTTGCAGTTTTTCGCAATTCTTCCCCATAGAAAGCACCCTTGATGGGTGCACCCTGCATATCTTCTAGCATAAAAATAACGGGGTTGGTAATGTTCACTTTGATAATTCTGAATAATTCCGTAGTCCAATTGGGTGTATAACCTTTTTCGAAAACATGTTTCGCCTTACTGATTCGCACAACATCTCGGGCCTTGAATTTTCTCGGTCCAGCTATTTTCAGGTGGGCGTATGTCGATTTGAGAATTTGTTTTTCATTGGCTTTGTTGATTTTCGATGGTTCTATGCCTGTCTTTGAGTGTCGCGTATCATTGTAGGATTTTGTGATTTCAGGCAAGACATTCAACCATTTGTAGGTGCAATTCGAACTGAAATATTCGAAAAGTCTTTCTTTTAACGTTCTTATGACAGAAGCCATAGAAGCCATAGAAGCCTTCATGATGCTGTATGTATTGTAGTGATTTATTCCATGTTTTTTTATCAGAGTTTGGAATTTATCGTTATAAAACTCAGTCTCTTGATCGGTTTGTAAATTTCTTGGACATCGTTTCGTATGTTCCGAAATATCTGAGAATGTTTTGATGATTTCTTCTCCTGTTTTCGATTGAAATCGTAGTGTCCACACGATTCTTGAAAAACAATCGATGATTATGAGAATGAGTTTGAAATTTCGATTTCGATGAGCGTACGATCTCATCTCAGCCAAGTTCATCTGCCATAAATCATCTAGCCCCTTGATAATGGTATGACACCGAGGAAAATTTTTTCTAATTGGTTTATGCAGTTGATGGGCAAATTGAATCTTGTCTTTGGAAGCCAACCGCAGTTCACGGGCAAGTTGAATCTTGTCTTTGGAAGCCATGTGACGTGACTGATGGTCGAGATTATCAAACTTGTTATTTCATTGTGGTGATGCATAAACTACATTTTTTATATTGTTGATTTCTTTGATATCAGATTGTACCTTCGCTATATCCGAATTTAATTTGGAAATTTGTTTGGAAGTATCACCGTGAAAGTGCTCCATCATATCGTTTTGTTCAATTTTCAAAGTTTTGTTGTGTGAATGAACCAATTCGGTGATTTCTGATATTTTCTTCAGCAAATCTGCTCGAATATTTCCAATATCACTCACACATTGTTGATTGAATTTTTGGTAATGCACCACCGCCTTGTTATTGCGTTCCATATTTGTTTGTACCATTTGAATAAAATTGGTATTAAGTGTTTGAAATTTAGTGTCGAATTGTTTGTTCACATTCTCTTGTTTTTGAATGTCATTACTCATTTTGTTAGTTTATCATCAACTTGAGTTATTTGTAGTTGGCATTGATCGATTTGCTCTCGCATTTTTGCTAGATTTTCATTTATTTGAACCATTTGTTTTTGATTTTGACCACTTTGATTCCGTATAGTTACATCAATTTTTTTCTCAACTTCATCCATGTACTCTTTGTTGACTGCATCTGATGCGTTCGTAGGCCTCTTCACATTACACAATTTCAAATAATCAAAATCAATGTTGCCATCGGGTATATGTAGTTAACCTCCACTACTGCCTACTGTTGCTGTTGCAGAATGCTTTCGCTTCCTATTAGCGCTACGCCCGAACTTGTCGATAGTCATGATGGAAATGTGACACACATCGGTATGATTCTAGTAATACGCGTTTTTTTGACGCGATTGAAGTGTTCAAAAAATGATTGTTTCAACGTATTGAATTTTTGACATTTTTTTGATGCGATTTTCATGATGTTTTTGCATTTCTTTCCGAAGTATGTCGCAATGCAAATCATATGGGTTTTTGCGAAAAATGGGGGGCCAAAAAATGTGTTTTTTTCGATACGATAAAGTTGACAGAATGAACGCTTTCATCGCATCGAATTTTTGACATTTTTTTGATGCGATTTTCATGTCAATTCTGCATTATTTATCGCATCATATTTTTGGAAAAAATACATGTCATTTTTTGATAATTTATTACTGAATAATGTTGGCTTCTCCAAGTTAATTGAATATAGCTGTAATTTCATTGTCATGTGATGTATTTCCAGCATCTTTTGAAGCTATAAGCAGCTTCAATCTATCGCATAACTCGTTCGGGTCATCCCAATACACATACTCAGAGGGCTTCTCATTATATATCCAACGATAAGTATCGATGGCGTTCGTTTGTGAAATGCTGGAACCAATAACATCATCATCGTAACCTTCACCAAGTGTTTGAGTTCGAAACATGGGTCTTATTATGTCGAACCATTTTCATTTTTGAGTTCCCTTCATGGATCCTCTGGCATTCAGGTGGGCTTGTGTTACTTTCAAAAGACGTTTATAGGGGGCTCGATCCTCCTCATTAAAGTCTTCAGGTTCATCGAGAAAGATCAAATTATATAGCCCTGGAGTTCCTTTGAAGGAGAGTCTTTCAGTTGTAATATTTCCACGCTCATCAAAGTCAATGTACTTTCTGCCGAGGATTCATTTTGAAGATGACTCATCATAAACTGGACCATATATTTTATCGATTGAATCATCTTTAGCCCAGTGTTTCATGACATATTTGTGTGATATGGGTGAATATTGCTCTAGATACTCCATCATACTCTGCTCTGAAATATTTTTCATTGATGGTGGTGATGGTGATTCGTGGAATAACTCATCCTTTCCCGTCGTTTCAGCAACATCTTCGAGTGGTAAAAATTGTGTTTCTTCAAATGCTTGAGATTGGTTAAAGGGTTCTGATTTTATTTCCTCTTTCTCCTTCTTTTTGAAATATCCCAAATGATTCACCGATTTTGTAGAGATTTAGAGGATTCAGCTATATCCTTCAGTGGTTTCGATATAGGTTGAAAAAACTTTTGTAAAGATTCATCCTCTTCAGACTTTCCCAATTTCAGAGCTAGATATTTTTTTCGTATACTTTTTGAAATTTCGTTGATTTTGTTCTTGCGCACAACATCGACTTCTTTACTAAGCGGTTTCATATTGACGAATAACGTTTCCATCTCTATTCACACACACTTATGTACTTGTCGAAACCTTTTCGATACCACCTCTTATTCAAATCGCATTCCTTGACAATGATAAAAGTTCTATACCCGTCACGCAAACATTTGGCACACATTCTCTTGAATCCATCGAAAGACATGTCGGGAGAGACGTATTCATCGAATACATGTTTCAAATTCATTTCGTCTTGCTTGAACAATACAATCATATTGCAATTATCACGTATTATCACGAATATGAATATGGAATTTCGTTTGGCCGCCTCTGGACTCATAATTTCTTCGTTGTCTTGAAATGGTAAATAACCGACTCATTTGATTTTTTCCAATATCTCTCTAAGCAGCTGATACTTGGGTTGATAAAGCGCATTTGAGTACACGTAGACATTTTCGAATTTGACTTCATTCGGATGAAATAATATCGACAATGCTGTGTTGGTTTTTCCGAACCCTGATGGATGGCGCGAAACGAATGTTTATTTTTATACTTGGCATCATCATCATTCGAATAGTCCAAGTTATCTATTGTCTTGTGGAACGACTTCCATGTTCTGAGTGGTGTTTGGGAGTTTCACTTCAATATGTAGCGTGCACATTGATGTCATCTATCATTTCTAATGTTGACTTATCGAGGAGAAGGTATCGTCAATACGCTAATCAATAAGGTCCCATTCGAATTACACTTACCTGGTTATCAGTATTGCGGTCCTGGTACGAAACTACAAGAAAGTCTTGCACGAGATGATCCTGGTATTAATCCATTAGACTCAACTTGTAAACAACACGACTTGGCATATTCGCAAGATAAGTCTCTTGAAGCTCGACATCGAGCTGATAGAAATCTGAAAGTAACGTCCTTTGTTGCGTTGATGTTGTTGTTATTTTAGGAACAGACCAAACCACCGAAGTGTTTTGCGTAGGCACAAACTGGAGCTCAAATGTTCCATAGTTTTATTGTAACGTTGATCTTCTTCAAGTTTATTTTTGGCGGTTTTTGCATCTATTATGGTTTTTGCGATGGCGCTCGCTCCCTCTGCCAATGAACCTAAAGCTGAAACGCCTGCAAATATGGGTATGAGTGTCAGAATTCCTCTAAATTTTGCTGAAATTTGATGAAATAACTCTCTTCAGCTTTATAGATGGCCAATTCTGCCACCTTCAGAGGTTATGCCGCGGATTTGTTTACGTCATTCGTCGTGGGCTTTCAGTTCTTGATTATATTTTACAAAATGTTGCGTTGAAATGATTCCACACTTTCTATTACTAATATTCGTTTGGACTCCATCACTCCGGTGACAAAGACAGCGCTCGCCTTCTCTCCGAGTGATGCGCCCTTGGATTTTATTCTACTGAAGCTCGATATCGCGCTCTAATATACATATTTTCCAAATATGCCAATTCGTGTTGTCTACAAGGATTACCTCCTGCAAGTCTTTCTTGTAGTTTCGTACGAGGACCGCAATACTGATAGTCAGGTAAGTATAATTCGAATGGCAGCTTATTGATTAGTGTATTGATGATACCTTCACCGTGATAAGTCGACATTGGGAATGATGGATGACGTCAATGTACACGCTATATATTGAAGTGGAACTTTTTACCATCGATCAGAACATGGAGTCTGAGGAGGATGTGTCATTGCAAAAGTTTTTTCAACCTATATCGAGATCACTGAAGGATATAGCTTTAAAATATCTGTGTACCATTTGAGGCGTGATGGTGTCAAAAAAAAAGAAAAAGAAAAAGAAGGAAATGAAAACGGAATCATTCGATGAATCTCGAGCATTTGAAGAAACATAATTTCAACCACTCGAGAATGTTGCTGAAACGAAAGGAAAGTATGATGGAGTATCTGGAGCAATATCCACCAATATCGCAGAAATATGTCATGAAACATTGGGCTAAAGACAATTCGATCAATAAAATATACGGACCAGTTTATAACGAGTCTTCTTCAAAATGGATACTCGTTAGAAAGTACATTGACTATGATTCACATGGAAATATTACAACTGAAGGGCTCTACTTCAAAGGAACTCCAATGCTTTATGATTCAATCTTTCTCGAAGAACCTGAAGACTATGATAAAGGGGATCAAGCTTCTCATGAACATCTTTCAGAAGTTACACAAGCCTACTCAAGTCTCAGAGGATCCATGAAGAGAACTCAAAAATAAAAATGGTCCGATATAATCAGACCCATATTTCGTACTCGAACACTTGGTAAGGGTTACGATAATCTAGTGGGTAATGATGTTGTTGGTTCAAACATTCTATAGACGAACGCCATAGACACTCATCGTTGGATATATATAAGGAGAAGCTCGTCGAGTATGTGTATTGAGACGATCCGAATAAATTGGGCGATAGACTAAAGTTGGTTATAGCTTCGAAAGAAGCTGAAAATTCTTCATTTTCTCTCGACAATGAAATTACAGCTATATTCCATGAATTCAAAGGAGCCAACATTATTCAATAATGAATCAATAATCCCGACATGTTTTTCATTCATGAATATAATGCAAAAAATTATTCAGAATTGACACGAAAATCGCACCAAAAAATATCAAGAATTTGATGATGATATAATTTGCATTGTAACATGCTATGAAAAATAATGCAGAATTGACACGAAAATCGCACCAAGAAATGTCAAAAATATCGTTCGATAAAACGTTCATGGCTGCTCGCGATAAAGGAAAAACATGATTTTGATTTTGCGACAGGCAGCCGCTTTGTTTTTTTCCACATTAGCAGCCATGTTTTTCTCTTTAACACTGTACACCCTGCATACCTTCATGGGTATATCGCGATGGTTGCTATGTTTTTTTTTCTTTAACGCTGCACACGTTGTGTTCATTATCTGCCGCCATGTTTTTTTCATTAACGTTGGTTGCCATGTTTTCTTTTTTTTTGAACGCCGCACACACCCTGTATACCTTGACGGCAGACATGTTTTTTCTTCAACGCTGGGTTTTGAAGCAACAATAATAATTGGGTATATAGGGTTACCCAATTATTATTGTTCTCGTATCATTCCAAGCACGCTCTACTCTCGTTATCAGCGATAACGCCACCGCAAACACTGATTATGCTCACGTTCCTCATTGGTGCCATGAAACTATTATAGTTTCTCTTGAATTTCCCGCTGTACGAGTGGTAGATTTTGATTGGTCGACTGGGTGACGGCAAAAATGAAGGAGTCACGACGATTACGTCACACCTACCTTGAGTTGGGTGTCCCACAAGGTTCCGACTTGAGGTCGTTAGATCACCAGAATGGATCTGCCCAAATTTGCACGTGTTTATCCATAAGCCAGTGCTCTTGCAGCTATATCACTTATAAACCGAATTACTGAGAGAGCTCATGGACATACCAAAAAGTGCAGATCATAACTGCTTCGACGACTATTTTGGAGAGGGACAACATAATAATTGATGAATGAATTAATATTTCTTGGGAAAAATAATAATTCACTCGATTTTTTGAACAGAGAGTGGATTATTCCATAATCTTGTGACTACTGATTTTTTGTGTCACAATGTGATTACTCAGAAGTTGTCAATATATATTTTTTTTTTAAAACAGTTCGATTTTCTGTAAAAAGTGCTCTTTGTAACATCAAATTATCTCCATTCATTTGGTGACTGTGACATGACAGGAATGAAAAAACTCATCCATCAGAAGGAGAGACATCAGTTGAGTCGAAACTTCACTTGGACATGTGATGAATTGAGCGCCTTATCAAATGACAAACTAGCTAGGGAAGACAAAGTTGAACCACTTGAAAGACAAGGGTGTTAATTATTTGCTCTTGATGGAAAATTTCATGATGTAATGTTTTCCACCCATATTGAAGATACAGAGTTTGAGCAAGAATATGACGCTACACTGTTGAATCATTTCCAGTCCTACTTATCCATAATGAGTCCAAAAATTTGTGCAATTGACGATTTAATTATTTTGTGGAAATTCATGATCACTTCAATGAGATAAATGAATACACTTTTGTCTAATTTCCACTAGGTATTTTATTCTAATAATAAATCGATCAAAAACCAAAAATATATTTCCCTAAACGAGCAACTCGATTTATATAGGTCTCCAATCTTGAATTTATAAGTTTGACAACCCCGATAATTTCTATAATCTCCAGTGTTGAATTTCATAGTTGGCAGCCTCATTCAATAACTACCTCGCTTTCAAGCTCATCTGTAACCTTATATAACCCTACGTTCAGATTTCACCCCTTGATAATGGGGTAGAACCCGAAACCGGTCATAAGAGTAAAATAACTAGTGGAAATTGGACGAAGGTGTTTTCATTCATCTCATCAGAGTCCAAGAATTACTATATTTCGAATGAGACAAAAGCAGCAGGCACATCCAGTTCCGGTTCTACAAGCGAAAAGAAATTTTAGATTTTCCTAGCTAAAACTCAAGAAACTTGACGGTGACGTTACAAATTGGATTGGATTTTGGGGTTAGTTGAATAAAATTGAGGATGATTAATATATCGACAATAAAGATAAATATCAGTTTTCAATACAATCCACTGAAATCAACAGCGAAAGAAAGTTTCCCTTTTTCCGGGGATAATTATACCCAGGCCAATAATCAAATCGAAACCAAATTATGTTGGAACGAAACCCTGATTTGAGTATACAAATACATGGGGGGAATGCTGAACCACATTTTAACTGATGAAACAAGCATGTAATTGTTTAATTCATTCGATATGTCAGACATCGAGCTGCTATACTGTATTCTTCAGTTGAGTCAGAGGAAGTCGTCACTAATTATTTAAATCTTTTACTGAATTTTTTGAGAGTGGAAGTCAAAAATGCAAAACGAGTCATTTTCGCCGAAAAGATTGTGTGACCTGAAAAAGATATACAGGGGAGTTGGAGAGTAGGAAGATAATCTGAAAGCGAGAAAAGATATATCCGAGAAAGATGAGAACCCATAACGAAATATCTGAATTATATTCTGTCTTCATGATTTTCACTTCTAAAGGAAATGATGATAGAAAAATTTAGTTAACTATTTTGCCTTCAAGTGAAAAAAATATATGGGCTTGGAAATTGCCACTTGGGGTGAAGAAACAATTTGGTTTCGAAAAATAAATGTTGTTTTGGATGTTTAAAACCAAACAATAATATCAAAAGCTGTGAAAATTTCATGAAATGTATTCTTAGTAATAAACAACCATCATCGAATATTTCTCAACCTGCATATGAAAACTCAAAATCAAGCTAATATTGATAAGTTTGAGTCACATGCATTTGGAAATATTCATACAAATAATAATGGAAATATAAAACAGGAACTTTGACTCAGACGATCCTTGTATTGTCTACAATAATAAAACAGACATATTCAGGGCATTCTCAGAAATCATTTGATATGTCAAAATTCACTTCATTTTGGTACAAACTAGATTGGTTCAGAGGGTTGTTGAAAAAGTTACCTTTAAAACATTTTTCGGATTGGAAAGCAATACTCTAAGTCAAATATTTATATTCATAGTACATTCTCTTGTTGAAGTCAAACACCCTTATGAGCTTTAGAACTCTGGCATAAAGAATCCAATTGAAATATAATAATAATGATTGAAGGAGAAATGCAAATCGAAATCATGAATCTTGAAAAGATTGCCTTTCGTGGATTGCGGGACAACCAAAGCTTTATGATAATTTTGAAGTAGAGAAGAAAGGGTTGATTTTGATAATACAATCGCAAGTAGGTACATCATTTTTTTTCATTAGTATATCACAAAACGATAGAAAAGTTTTAAGATTCCATTGATGGAGAAATCAGACAAAATGGCTTTTGGAGATCTTTAAACATCATAGGGTGTTATTCGAAGTTTCATCGACTCCATTTTTCTCAGCTGCCATCATATTTAATAATTGGAAAAAGTAGTACAAACGTTGGAACGAACTGTCGTGAAGTTGAAATTTACTTTTTACGTTAATAATTGTGTGAAAAGTATAGGTAGTTTGTCATACTTCCTGTAAAATAAAATTGAGATTATGAATGGACTGACCCGTTACACTGTCTATGATACTAATCAAATAATTTTCACAAACATTTTTCACTTCTAGATGCGTTTTGCTAACACCGTAGCTTATTCCTAGGTAGTGAGCTTCAATTCTTTTATATAACGGTAGTAGATAACTGACTTGATTGGTACATTGGAACAGGTACATTTTGAGATAATAGGTAGAATTTGTGAAACAAATACAGTTTCAGTTCTTGGACAGCAGGTGAATTTTTAAATATAAATGAAATTATTATCATTATAAAAAAGTTTACCAATGGTGGAATTTCAACCTACTGTTGGTCGTACAACAAGGACCCGAACGTTCACGTTTATTTGTCGCGAAACAAAACTATTTTACTTTTATTTCGCCAGCTCAGTGGATGTTCCACCCACTGGATATACTCACACTCGAGGAAACAGGGCTTGACGTGGAATACGCAAAGTCTCAGTCTGTCCTTTTTCAACCCATTAAATTCAAATGGGAAATGGAAAAGGCGTTTTCTATGATATTTTCAACTCAATTTTGGAGATTAAGTTATGAATAAGATTCGATAATTTTCAATAGAGAAAAAGTTGATTTTTTCTGAGTATGGCTTTTTCAGTTGCTTAGACAGGGAAATCGTGCTTTCTTCAAAGAAGCATCGATAGATCTATTAGCTAGCTTTTGTTTGACACCTGAATCACGTCTCTAACGTAAAGGGTTCAAATTTCATTTAGATTTTTGTCTGAAGATGCCTAGGTATTGCCGGATTCGTGAGTTGAAAAGAGACAGAATAATGTTTATTGGAAACCACTTTATTTTCAAATGCATTTTATAGCCAGGAGAAATAGGTTTAGCGAAAAATGTTATTTAACTTTTCGTTTCAGCTCAGTGAATACTATCGTAATCTGAAATGAAATTTTTTGAGAATTTTCTATGCAGCTTCAACGGAAAACGCTACTTTTGGCGGGAAGTTTTTCGGTTGGTCCAGAAGATCAAAATATTCTCTTTTCAAGCAATTCTGTTGGTCGGGGAGGATAGGCACAGAATTTGTCCAGAGACGTATAAATATAGGTGGGTTTTAATTTTTAAAAACCAGATACTTGTTGTGCTTGATTATGAATACATATTATGATACTTGAAAAGCATTCTGAAAGCGATTTTCGGCAATTACTAGGATTCCTGGCTGTACTTGTCATATTTAAAGGAGATTTTTGAACGAGTTATTTGGAAAGCTGCATTGGAGTTTTACTAAATGAATCCGACTCTCTAGTTCTTTTCAGAGCTGAATAGAGTATTTTTACGACATAGATGTTTTGGTTAAAGTGTGCTTCGTGCATTAACTTTTAGGTGTTTTTAAAAGAATTCGTAGTTTTTGTTTCTTTTCAGGACTAATTTAGAGACAAATAGTGTTAGGAGTCTTTGACAATTTTTCAATTGGACTCAGCTTTAGAGTTCAAGGATCTTCGATGAGACTAAGCTCTGGACGTTGAGGATTCGTTTAGGATTGTTGAATCTCTGGTTCTTTTCAGGACCCACAAGAGATTTTAAGGAGCAGCACTGAGTTTTGGATTGGATATTTTTGAGTGCTTAGGCATACCTTCGTTTGTTCAGGTTCCTGTCGTCACAAATCCTACGAAGAGAAGAGTAGGTCCTCACTAAAGTTGCCACCATCAGGTACTGACCACCTAGCGGTGTTAAAAGGTCAGGCATAACGAGGTTCAAGCGGGGAGGTCAAGACATCATTAGGCTAGTCCTTCGAACTGTCATCTCAACATTACTGTTGGGACCCTCCAGGACAACGATACCTTTTATCCAACCTTCCCGCGGACGGCCCTCATCCTAGGGTGCGGTTCAACCGCTAGGCTCCGCGTTCCTTTTCATGCTAGTTCAGTTCTCTCAGTATGTCTTTGAATATGAGGAATTAAATTACGCAAAAAGGGTGAACTTAAAATTTTAGAATTCCGTGAATTCTTCCCTCTGACTTTATCCAAGTCAGAGTCATTTTAGGGCTTTTCGAATTCGAAATGCAGACTAGGACCAAACTAGCGCGAGCGCAACTTGTAGCAGAATCGAAAGTGCCTAAACGCGTGGTCAACCTCTTCCACCAACTTAATCAGAATTCAGACAATTTCAGTCGCCCTAGTGCGACTTCTACAGAAAGGAAGCAAACCCCAAGAGGGGCTGTGTTCACAGGACAGAGTCTGCAACGTACTCCTGCAGAGACAGCTAGTCTAAGGATGTCTCTTGCAAACCGAAACTTTTCTGTCAACGAGGACACAAGTACATCTTCTGTGGTTGCAAAGCAACAATTCCCTGGCACTATCGAGACTTATACAAGTCGATTAGCTAGAAACAGCGAAATTTATCAAAGGACCACGTCCTCAAATCGCGAAGCGAATTCGGGAGTAGAGTCAACTTTAAATCGTTTTAGGGAAATAAATACCCTAAACACAAACAAGATGGACAAGATAAACTACGAAGAAGATCGTCAGGAGATGATTCTTCAGCGACGACTAAACAACTTGAGGAAGGAAATTCAACAGCATAGAAAGTTCCAAAGCGAACCGAAGGCGAACCTTCGCCAATTATTGATTTTTCGAGAAAATTTAGTGGCTAAGCCAAAAGCGGCTACTGAGAGATGGTGTCCACGGTAGTGGCAACACCGAAAGTAAATTTACACAGGGTGTTTAGCCACCCTGTGTCACACATGGAAACGAAAATTTCACAACCATTGCCAATCCGGACAAAGAGTCAAGCGTGCTCTGATGAAGGAGAAGTCTTTCGAAACATAGGATGTTTCGAAAGTGAAGTGGAAAAATTTTGAAACGAGCCATTCTTCAGAAACGTGGAAGAACTTTATAATGGGTCGCCGGCGATCGTTAAACGTAGGAATGTGGAGTTAGAAATCTTCGAGAGCCACAACAATTCGCCGACGGGCGTTAAACGCACAAACATGGACAGTTTTTTGTGTAGAGGGTCGGTAGCAAGGGGAGGCGGAGCTTCGTGGCACGCGCTCCCCACTCGTGTTCGTTCCCCAAAAGATGGCACGCATAAGTGAAATTGGTCTTCTTCAATTCAAAACTTCTTTTATATTCAAAAATTCTCGGTTTGAAATTTTTCGAAGTCCTGCCTACATACATATCATTCTAATCACCCACAGAAATATGAATTAGCAGCTTATCACAGTATGAACCACAGACTAAGTAATATACCAATATCCACAGAAAATCTCAATACGGAATTGAATCTGATGAAAAAAATAACAACTTCAACTGGAATGTATATCATCACATCCTTGATAAAAAACATTTCAAACAAGCTTATAACCAAGTATAACCTCACATGAAATATAATACTGACACCTTCAAGACACTCGCATATACCCAGATGAAATAAAAAGACACTACTAAATAAACAAAATAATAAGGTATCATATCAGACTGGTAACTTCGTGGTAGAAATATAAAGAACAGCAAGTCACACATAGACAAGGATAACAGATCAGGTGCGGCACATATGCGGATCATGCTCATAAGTATCCAAAATGTTTATGAAATTTTTTTTAATTATTATCATGGATAGTATAAAATAGAGAGATACCGCTGCATTTGAAATTCCAGGAGTGGATCATGCAGTGAGTCGATGAGTGAAGTCGAAAAAGCCTGGATTGTACTGTTCACGTGTGTTATATATACATTTTGAACTGATCACGTTTTTTATTCGAGTACTTACGAAGTTTAGAAAGCAAGCATTTCAAAGATTCATTTCGATAATGGTTCATATTTCGTAGGTCTCAACAACTATCAGAACGAAACTGGTTGGAATGATGTTTTCTGAAATATTTTTTTGTCCAAAAAATTCTTTGATTCTTCAATGTTCTCACACCACCATCGTTGCGGAATCTTGTGTTACTTATGTAGAACATGAATATACTATGTGATTGTGAATGAACGGTCAATTTCGAATGGCCTCTAATATATTGCACAAAATGATGAATTAATACTCTTGATCCCCTCTTATTTTCTCTCAAGTGGTTATGGATTTTCTCATCCAGACATTCATAGACACCATCATCTACAAGATATCAAAAAAAAATTGAGGTGAAGATTCCAGAGAAAATACCCAAAGATTTGATGAGAAGAGGATGAAATCGAAAGATAGAAGACGCAAGAGAATTGCTTCATCTGTTTATGCGGTTTATACCCTCTAGAAATATCAACCGTTGAGATTCAAAACCCATCTTTATCGTTTTCAGGATCTATATTATTGTTCAGTTAATTTTCCACATTGTTGAGTTACCCTTGAAATGAATTGTTATTCGTGGACTTTTTATTTTCTTTTGACAGCACATACCTAACTTTTCAGGGAGGTTTGGCATCTCAGGCTTGTATTGAAAGTGTTTCAGTGGAGTTCTTGGGGCTCACACTGGCTTTATGTATTCATTATTGATCAATTTTCTCCGATATCTATA
>WOGR01001782.1:0-18941 GCA_015342045.1 Leptinotarsa lineolata | reverse complement strand
CGCTTTTCGTGGTATTAGCCAGGGGAGTAGTTGTTTTCTGATAGGTGTCAGTCCATTAACCTACAGTGTAGGGAGTTGAAACTGGTCTGAACGAAGTGTTTCTTCAAATGATTTGGCATCTTATACAGTCATATCGAAGAGGATCAACGAGGTCTCACATTTCAGTGTAAGATTTTCAGCACGAGTCGGACGATACGCAGTAAAATCCAAAATATTTCAGTTAGATTTGAACCCACTTCCACATAGCGGTTGATTGAATGAGAGCAATTAACCACTTACTTTCACCAATCGACTACAGACCGATTCCTAAAGTGAACAAGTAACGAAAGAAACATGTTTATTCAGAACTTTGAACCCTGTTTTGTGACAAACGAACTGTCTTTATTTATGAAATATGATAAGAATTTAATGTTGGACGGATTGCTATTTTCATCTCATATTGTTTTATTTCATATACATCATTTTTTCTGTTTACATTTTCGATTTTTCCTTGAAATACTCAAAAAAATCGCCCACGACACACATTCGTTTACTCTTTCCTACATTAGTTAATTGAAAAACAAACACAAAGGTCCAGGAGTCGGGAGTTCGAGAAAAACAAACAAGAAATCAATGAAGAACTCCTGAGACAAACTGAAGTTAGGCTCGGTGCTAAATAGTTATAAAAAACCTCCAGAACTTGTTACTCTGCAGCTCAGTAATTAATTAATTAACGTCAACATTATATAGTATACAAAGGTTTCTGTGGATAATGCCCCGTGGAAAATGGCCGTTTCCCATTCTGGTGTGAACAATAGATACACGTTTTATGAAATTACGAAATTTTTCTGCATGTCATCGTTGACTGATGGGAATGATTGAAAAACATGGCATAGCATCAGGGGAAGGTGAAAAATATAACTATTGCAATATATTTTACATATCACATATTAATATTTGAGCGCTATATTATTATTTTGTTTAATTTTACTCAGTTGATTTGGCGACAAGACTACATGGCAAAATATCGTTGCAAGGTGCAAACTGAGTGGATCTATCCTACTGTACAGTGCAACCCATAAGGATTTATTGTGATTGACACCTATTCAGAGCCTCGCAAATATATTTGAGTTTAAAACGAACTCAATTTCATGATCAGGTTAGTTATCTTCCGTCAGATCAGCTGCCAAGAGTGGTACTCTGTCAAGCACTGAAAAATTGATACAATTTCTTCGTGGAGAATAATCTATTTCAAGATAATAGACCAGGGTACATCTTGCTCGATATAGTGATAACCTGATAGGTGATAAGGTACCCTGACAATATCTTCCCAAGCCTGTATATAGATCTCCTATTACGCCTCCAATAAGAACGACGAGAAATCAAATCATCGGGGCGTAATAACATTAACTTAGATAAGATTCTAATATTGAAATCTGTCAGCCACTTGAATTCCCTCCTTCATAAAACAATGCCACCTATCTCGGATGGAGTTCCCAAAAGCTATACCTATCTGTATATCGGAACGTACTCTTGAACTCTATGGATCCATGGTCGATCAGCTGATTGATTTTATATCCACCAATTGAAATTGTCAAATGTCTGAACTCTAAGTATGGTGCATGTGCAATTGCAATTATAAATGCAATATATAATTGAATAGATATTTCAAATGAAATTTGAAACGAATGTTTTTCCCCGTTAGTACATATACCATTGGTTCACAAACGTCTTGGTAAGTATTGAGTTTTAATTTAAAATAATGAAGATATAATTTGAATGTGTAAAAGTAATCGATAACTAATATATACTATGTTCTAGGTGCCAACTAAAAAGATACCACAACTTGCTCTTACGAGTTCACTGAATATTCTTGGTGATTTGAAATGATCAGTAGCTGTTGAAGAACGCAAAAGTCATGCAAAGCAAAATAAATAAATGAATTAGATCCCACTTGTATATTCCTTTAGAGGTTGTCTTTTCTCAACAATGACTTTCTATACAATGGGTCCGTCCAGTTCACCAGGTTGGTGGAAGTCTGTACTTTAACTAGCAGATGATATCCAGCATGATCTATTCAATAAGCCAAGTTAAAGCTGTCATTGATATTTCTCATAATTACTTTCCAGATTTCATTTGTCATTACCCTGCTTCTTCTCTACATATTTATTGTTTGCAAAAACTTCCTCAATATCTTCCCAGATCAAATAACAAAATCCATCCGAATGATTCTCTTGTCGGGAAGGGAGACCCTCAAATGGCGATATTTCATTGTCCGCTTGTGAAAACACTTCTATTAGTTCCAAGAAATCGAGTACACATCAGTGGCCATCGAAAAGACACAATGGCCGTTGTGAGAAATCGACATGCGATGAAATTCTGCGGGACATTTGGCCAATGAAGGAAATTGATTTTTCTCATAAATGGATACTGCCATGGCTGGAACCACAGTTAGTGTTACGTCCATTACTCATATTTTTTCACAAAAGAAAAATATATTTCGAATGTGTGTCGTTGGTGAAGTTTATTGTGAATACCCCACATTGCTTTCGAACATGAATTTCCAGCGAACGACGAGTTGACATACATTCTGATGGAATATATTTTACATGAGCAGGGCCGTTTTCCAACAGGTAACCCCTTCGTCATTATAAATCGTAACTTACATGTTCCCAACTGTATGGATGGAATTTAAATTGAATTTCGTTTCTGTTGAATATGCAGAAGGAGTTGATTGAAGTTATGGTAGAAAGCTGTTTGTGTCAATTGGTACAGACCAAAATATTACTAAAAAATCAGCAAAACCAGCAAGTATATTTTGGTTTTTTGGATGCGAACGACACTAACTCAATGTCGAATACCTCAGTACTAGTACCTGATATTTCTTGAAGACATGATCCTAACTCGAGATTGAATAACACTGTCATATAAGTAATGTTCTATTTCAGGAGGTTGTTTTTTTTGAAATTATTAGGATGAATTCGCATAAAATCACACCCGATCCTAAGCATTGCTCTAGAATAATAACAGAGATCATCAAATACATTGATCACCAGATCTTCGGCGATTTATCGTTATTACCATATAATGAGTTAAGTTATTAATGTAATTTTTTATGAAAACATAACTAATTTTGAATAATAAAACCAACTATTATCACTAACTTGTCCTCAGCGACGAGTAATACAAAATCATTGTCTTTCTCATCAAGAAATACTAAAAATTATATTTTCACACGTGAATTTTGTCCGACCCCAATATCAATGTGCAAAAGTGGTTCCTTAAAATATTCTACTGTTTATTTCAGAACAGTTTTTTTCAGAACTCGTGGATAGAAAAAGAGTTGCTTGCAAAAATATTCTTGGAACATTTCATTATGTATGGAATCAATTTGTGAGTTTACTATTATCAAACAATAACTGGTAAACATTATCAATATTTATTGCAAACAACTATATGTATAGATAGTTTGAATACATTTTTTCAAATCATTATATTCATCGTTCGTTCACTGTTTCTATATTAATGGAATTCTTGAACTAGGACACCATGTCATATATTTTATAGACTGTCACATTTTCAACGTTTTTTATTTTTCAGTTGAGTTGGAAAATATTATTGGCAAGCATGATTAATAAATTGCTGGAAAACAAAATTTTTTCGCATTTATCGTTTGTGAAGCACAATAGCTCATCGGTACAGTGTTAGCTTCCCATCAGGTGTCCTATCGAAAAAAAGATTTCATATTTGTCTGGTTGTATTCTGAGATCAGCTTGGCGAAGCCCTTCAAATGCTTTTTCAGTTTCGAAATGTGATCATGGATGGTGGTGGAATAAATTATGATGTCCATGTAGGCAAAACATCTGTCATTTTGGATTTCATACCGAAAGTTATCCATCGCCCTTTGAAACGCTGATGGAGCATTATCAAGACCAAAGGTCATCCTGAAGAATTCATAATGACAGTTTTCTACTGTTAATGTCGTTTTAGGGGTGTTCTTATCATATATTTTGATTTGATGTTTTTGTTCTGTCGGTGTGTCTATTTTCTTCGATACAAATCATACTGGGAAAGAATAAAAGGACGTATCATCTTCTAGCTTTATGTTTATTCATCGATTCAATTCTTCCTTGTGGATTAGGGGGTAAGAATACGATTTGGTAAAAACTAGTTTTGCATTTTTGATGTGATTCAATGTTTGATTTCGTTTGTAAAAGTGGATTGATTACATTCTGAATAATGGATATCTGAAAATTATAAAATGTTTTTATTATCGACTCAGACACTTTTTTGTCCGAATGTACGAACAACAACTTCCATAAGTTAGCCGCTTCACTGTTGGCTGTGGTAGTTGGTAATTGTTGAATCCAGTGGTTGGATAAAACTAAACCAATTCAAAAGGCACTCATACGCTACATTGAGCGTAGCGTTTTCTGCTATGCGGTCTGAACGTATTTGTTTTTGATTCAAAATTCCCTTTCTATAAGGTTTCGTCCAATTTCCGTTCCATAAGTATGATTTTTAAAAGGGCTCCAAAATGATATCATGAAAATTATATTCATTACATTCATGATATTCATCTTCAAACAAGGGGTAAATTCCAGATTTGGTCTGCAGGTGATCTTTTTGAATAATATGACCGTGAACCTGCTGCTATACGAACGGAAAGCATCTGCAAGACTATCAATTGTGAGGTAACTTGCATACATATCTGATCAAAATCTATTCAAAATCTGCTTTTCCGTTAATCAGCTGTCATCCCCATACGAACGACAACTCTCAGAAGTTGAGAAACTTGTGCGAGCTGAAGACTAATGAGGTGTTCCTTTTCAACGTGTGATTCCTAAGACTGTTGCAGAATAAACCCTGATTCAACCAGATGAATTCTCTCGGGAAAATATCTGGTCGAGGCCGGAATCCAAACCACGACCTTCCGATCGTTAGTCGGGCGCACTACCACCGCCAAAGAATATTATTAAATGTTCATCGTGGTATTGTCGGAAAACTAGTTGTTTTCTGTTGATACTCAGCATTATATTTCGATTGAAGGTAAAAATATACTTAATCATCAGTATACTGTTGATCTCTTTACATAATGCCTTTGTGATTAGGATTGTGAAACCAGGTTTGAATTCAATTGATAAAAAACGCGTTAATTTGATTGTATGTTGCTTCGAGCCAAAAAAGTGTATATGAAATATGTATCTGAAACAACCCTGTTCCAGCCTAAAATGAAATGGAAGTCTAAAAACCACCCGAAACGAGGAACGTGTCGTAGGTAAAACGAGTATTTCTATCGAGCTGACTTCCCCACTGACATTTTTGAGAATATCCAACACAACTTGCAGGGAAATTATGTATCGTAAAGCTACATGTAACTTATGTAACTTATGTATTTTGCCTCTCATTCCCATCTCACCTTCTTTCCACTTCCTTGAAACGTTCACTGAGATATGTTCATTATTAGAATGATGTTCTGAAAAGGAAACGTGAAAACTAAACGGAGCCAAATTCCCATTGTTGAAACATTGCATTTTTTAAACTTTTTTTTCTATCTTTGGGGTGGAATGAGATCTAACCCTTGAATGTTGAGTCGGATTTGAAGTTAAGAAGTCAGGTAATAACTTCTTTGGAAAGTCATAGATATATTTTTGAATGCTTCTTTGTTTTTTCAATTCGTAGTTGGACAAGAAAAGAGAATTTTTTGGAAATATTCATTTTTCGCTCTCAAATCAGCTGGTAAGCTTCATATAAGACCAAAACGATATTTGTTGTGGAGTTTTCAGCTCCGGGTGGAAAGAATAACGTCCAACGAAAAGAAAAAACACGTATGAAATATGGATTTTTTTCCAACTCCGCAGACTCTATCCAAACCATCCTGTTGAGATGGTTGTTCTGCTCATTAGAGTCCTTGGTCGAATGATGGCCTCTCATGTCTCAAATTTCAAGATCAAACCGGTTTGTCACAGTAAGAGATAAATCTCAACAGGACAAATGCAGAAGGCCGTCACTCTTGGCTGATTGTGTCTGTTTAGGACACTCATTGTATGTTTATATTCACTTTATATTACGCGAAGATCATTATAACGGATGTTCACATGGAAACATAGTATGTAACCATATTTTCAATGAGCTATTAGGCGATGCTTCTGCTATTTCCATTTTAAGGGATGAGGAATAGAATTGGGCATGCATTACTGATAGAATATACTTTATTGTAATCAAAATTCGTCTGATCCCAGTAATCCATCTGAAAATAGCTCGATAATGAGTTAGATTAGGGGTGAAATTTTAAAATATGGCAACTTTTTCGCGAACAAATTGAAAATATTATATTTTTAGGAGAAATTGCCTTTTGGGAAAGAAAGGTTGTTTGTGTCTGAATGTTACTTTTTTGCACGCTCTACACATCTTTGTGGAGAGTTTATTTTGAAATAAATTGATTTTTTCTTCATTTGGAAGATTGCCATATTTTGATAGATGTACTATGAAGATGGAGAAGTACAGAGCCAAATTTTTCCTCTTCCAAACATTTAACAATTTATGTTTCAACTTTTGGTATTGTTAATTGATCACATTTTTCTGTAGCTCCAACTTAGTTCAAAATACTTAACAACACCAATTAGTTTTCCCCTGAAACTGCCGCAAAGAGAAGGATAACTCTCCCAATCATTGTATCTCCAAATAATGAAATCATGTGTAGATTAGTGAATGCATCATGGCAATTAAGGAAAACTCATTTGCATCTTGCCTACACATCAGTATGATACCCATATTTGAGTTAGCAAGTTATTACACATTCAAACGTGAAATTAATAATTTCACCATACATCAAAACATTCCTGGAAGAAGAACATCCACCAATTTCATTCTGAGAGCGATTCATATCTCGCTTGAGGAGAAATTATTCAGGAACAATACACCAACCACATTTCAAATTTGGTTGTTGGGGTCTGAAACTTGTTTTTGGATTCCGAATTCAAGTTTGAAGTGAATCCCGTGGCTGTATGGATTATGCGGAGACCATACAAATACAGAAACTGAATTAAGCTGCAATCAGCTAATTTACATGACAGAGAATAGGAACGCAGATGTCGGCCGAGGTCTGTTCCTCCCGGAATAATGCATGAGAAAGTAGCGGACAACGGTCCTTCTCTGTTTATGCATACCATATAAGGTGAACGCGTGCTTTTGACGGGCTGTAGACGAGCTCTTTATTTGATTTGTTTCCCAAAGTTGGTGGAACTTTTGGAGGAACCGCGCACATCCATTGTATCCTTCTTCTCTGTTTTGTTTGACTAAATAATAACTGAGTGCTTTTGTTCCGTATGGAATTGCGGGAGTTGATGTAGGAGGGCGTCAAGAATCTTTCAGTACAGTGTTGG
This sequence comes from Leptinotarsa lineolata, assembly GCA_015342045.1. Taxonomy (NCBI): domain Eukaryota; kingdom Metazoa; phylum Arthropoda; class Insecta; order Coleoptera; family Chrysomelidae; genus Leptinotarsa; species Leptinotarsa lineolata. The sequence goes on along the minus strand of WOGR01001782.1, from coordinate 11,577 downwards.
AAAAAAATTCCATTTCGAAGAAATTTGAAAATGTTACTTTGCCATTCAATTCACCAGCTGTTATCCTCCTGATCTTACATGGTCTGAATGAACCTGGCCTCAATTTCAGCAATAACCTCTCCATTTGAACAACATTCTCCACCGGTGAGCCTATTTTAGGCCTGCAAACAGCCAGTAGTTGCTGGAAGGCAAATCAGGTGAATACGGTGGATGTGAGAGCAATTCGAAGTTCATTTCTTGAAGTTTTGTCATTGTTTTGATCGACTTGTGAAACGCTGCGTTGTTTTGATGAATCAACATTCCTTCATTCACCATATGTGGGAATTTTTTTTCAATTTTTGCCTTCAAACGCTCCAATAATGCTATATAATATTTACTGTTGAAGGTATTCTCTTTCTCAAGATAGTTGAAGAATATCATACCACGCAAATCCCTTTATAAAAAAGCCATAACCTTTTCAGCCCATTTTTATTCTTTCGGGTGCTTTGGACGAGGTTTACCAGTTGCTTTCCACTCAGACGACAATCGTTTTGATTCCGGAGTAAAGTGATAAATCTATGTTTCATTCATCGCTACATATTGACGCAAAAATTTTGCATGGCCGAACACTGCTCAGAATCATCAAGAGGTTCTTATATTTGGTCAACCTGGAGTTCGCGCGGCACCCACTCTGAACTGAGCTTTCTCATAGGTAAATGCTCATGCAATACGGGTTCGATTATACTGATACCTTCCAATTGATTCATAACTTTAATGAAGCTCTTGAAAACCAAAACATTATAATAATTCAATAAATTAACCAGGAGGAATAACTTGAAGCCAGTCGGTGATATTGCACAGCCGGGAAATATCTGAAGTAAAGTCATATTTTATATGCGAATATTTTCCTCCTTTAAAATACTAGTTTAGTTCATTGTGAATTTCCAAACAGAATAAGAACATTATCTGTTTTATCACCGTTCCTTAACATTCCAATTCCATATAAGTTAATTTGTTCATGTTTGGATAGAGATTAACAGAAAGGCCGTCATTCATCTCCAATAGTCTCAACTTTATTGAATTGTCACTAATGTCCCTAGTTTGACCTCCAGAATCTATCTCTGTCTCTTTTTATAGTGGGCTCATCAAAGTGTGTGGTTCTGATTTTATCGATTTAAAGATGATTTTCTGAGTTTCAAAATAAAAAGTAGTTGTAGTACCATCAAAAAATTATCATAGGTATGATATTTCAACCATCCAATGTAGATTTTGTTTTTCAACTAACCTTAAAAGTTTCCTGACGAAACTTTCTCCGAGACCACCCTCCATCGAAGGTAGATATTCTGCTGGGACATATTCAGGGGATTATCCGCTAATAAGTGCATTTCGTATGTATTAATGACTTCACAGGTTAGTAACTTTTCTGTCTTTCCAGGTATCTTTTCGTTCAGTTCCTAGTTTTATTTTTACTCCGTACGAGGGACACTTCCAGCTCCCCACATCACTATACCCTGTAGCTATACTCCAGTTTAGATAGCATGCATGTTTAGAACTTTGCTTTACACCTTACCGCTGGAGACAGCCTCAGCTCTGCTTATCAAATAGATCTTGCTTGATGTCATCTGCTAGTTGAAGTATAGACTTTCACCAACCTGGACGGACCCATTGTATAAAAAGCCATTGTTGAGAATTTCAAAGGAAAGGACATACTCTAAAGGAATATAAAAGTAGGATCTACTTCATTTATTAATTTTGCTTTGCATGACTTTTGCGTTCTTCAACAGCTACTCAGTGAACTCGTAAGAGCAAGTTGTGGTATCTTTTTAGTTATCACCTAGAGCATAGTGTATATATTAGTTATCAATTACTCTTACACATTTAAATTATATCTTTATTATTTTAAATCAAAACTAAATACTTACCAAGACGTCTGTGAACCAATAGTATATATACTAACGGGGGAAAAGATTTTTGTCGAAAGTTATTTGAAATGTCTATATATTGCATTTATAATTGCAATGCACAAGCACCATACTGCAGAGATTTAACAATTTCAATTGGTGAATATAAAATCAATCAGCTGATCGACCGCGGATCCGTAGAGTTCAAGAGTACGTTCCGATATACAGATAGATATAGCTTTCGGGAACTCCATCCGAGATAGGTGGCATTGTTTTATGAAAAAGGGAATTCATGTGGAAAGTTAATAAATATTGTTTTCGATATTTTCAGTTTTGAATATTTCATTTTACCCAACAATCCTCTACCGACTGACCGATTTTAGTATCAGAATCTTATCTGAGCTAATGGTATTACGCCCAAATATTTTGATTTCTTGTCGTTTTATTGGAGGCGTCACAACGCAACTTCACTTTTCGATCATTCAAAACGATTTTGGCGTTCTGCATCGTCGGTGTCTCTACGATCACGTTTGAAGTTAGTAAACCAACGTTCAATTGTTGTTTCTGATAGAGCGGAGTCCTTAAAACACTTCTCAAATCATTGCTCCGATTGAACGGTATGAAAGCTATTTTTCGCATCAAGAAGCAGTGTGAAATCAAAACACGAAATTGTTTTCGATCCATTGTTTCAAAAATAACAACATTAGTGTCGCTCTTAGCACAATATCTCACAAACTTATAATTCGAATATCATGAAATTTCAACAGTTTCTTTTGAAGGTTAGTAATAACTGAAAAAGCGGTGATTGCAATGAAACTAGTGTCACCTATGTGTAAGGCCATAGACTCTTCAGCTTATGTAGTAGTTTCATGTAATTCCAGATCAACCTGTGCAAGTATAAAACCTAATAATCAAAAGTAATGAACACTCATTTTGAATGCAAAACGTTACCAGAATGCTCGAATGAACGCCACAGCGGTTATAGGCGGGTTTGTAGTACTTTACTAGGTCCACTCTATTTTTGTGTCGCAAACGGATCACAAACAGAAGGGTTTATCAAAATTAACTTTGAATATGGAAAATAATGTTTCTTCAAATTTCACAGAACTAATGACCAGATGTTGAAAACTGATTGATATCATGAACCCACCTCTTTTTGAATATTTTTGAATAATTTCTCACAACACAGTTTTCGAAAGTGAAACAACATAAATAATACTTTGAAAAGAAGATCACTCCCAATTTCAGACTCAGAGTATCATTATAAGAATTTGGAATTATCCAGCACATTTCTTGCAAAAAATAATTCTGTTATTTCGGTAGTCAGAAGATTTCCTAATGAAGATATAACGTAGGAGAAGAAGTCAAGAATAGTTGAAGTGAAATATCACAAACTACCATGTGTTAAAAATCGCCCTGATGAACTTGGGCTGATTTCGAATAGTGAACATCCAAAAATCGCTTTCACTAATACTAATACAATTGTAAAAATCAATTTCCTGTATACTTCGGAAAACAAAAAACCCCAAAGACTTGCAATCCAAGTAAGTTTGATGGATAGACTCTTAGGAATATTGAAAATAGTACGTAGGTCAAACTTGGCGCTTTTTAAAGAGTAGAATATCAGAACATGAAACATACCATAAAATGATCCCACAGCTTTTGTTGAACATATTATTGAAAATAACCACCATTTCTACTTTCTGGATCCTGGGATCCTGGATCATATAGGCTGAAAGTACGGGGTCTGTTAAAAAATTAATAAAATGTTCAAGTTTCTTGAGCTATTTACATTCGAACAGCCATTTTTTATTTTTTCACCTTGATATACACTTCTCGAACATATGTTCACATTTCCAGCTGTCTAATATGTTCAGTTTGTTGGTGAGAAGCGTAAATGTTGGAAGCGTTTCGCGTGTTTGGCTATTTTCGGCTGTCTAAAAAAGTGGATTGAAGAATGTGCATACAATTTTGTGTAAAAATAGAATCAACTGCTGAAAAACACTTGAAATATTGACAGTGGCATACAGGGATTGTACTCCGAGTCATAAAAATGTTTACGAGTGATACAAACTTTTCACAAAAGATGTGTATGACGACGCTCGCTTTGAATGGCCCAGCACATCAAGAACCGATGAAAATGTTGAGAAAGTGAAAGAAATTGTTATGGAGAACGGTCGAGAAGTTGCTAAATTTTGACAAAGAAAATAAAAAATAGGTTATCTTCATTAATTATTTTGATAATTTTGTTAAGTGCATGTTTTGTCGTTCTACATATTATTTATCCATTTCAAAATTTCATCTATTTCTAATCTGTTGTAATTATGTATATGTTTTCAATTTCAACATGGAAATAACACGTTTTGATGAGTTCTTTTTGTGTCTCAAACATTCTCACACAAATCCCTATATTTTTGCAAGTATCAACGATTATTGTATAAGAAATATTGTTTGTAGAGCCCTGAGGATGAACTCAAAAGAATGCGAAACATAAACGAAAAATAAGTTGTTTTTTTCCATATATTTTTTTGGCTCTTTGCCCAACGAGACCATCAATGAAATATTATTTAGATCACTAATACGTCACTGAGAACAAAATCCGATTTGGTAGGGCGTGGTCAAATAGAAATTGAATTAACGAATGTTTCGTCTGCTACAGCTGTAGACATCATCAGTGGTAAGTGTATTGACTGCGAAGTCTCAACAATTGACTGGTTATGCCATATAGGTCTGTGTGTTTATTGTTTTGTCATTTCAATTGTTATCGAAAGCTATTAGTTAGGTTAGGCTATGTCAGATTGTCTTCCGACAGTCCGAGTCTCTGCGTATGATGATTCAGACGAGAGTGACCTGTAAAGGTCTGTTAGACATCGTAGTTCATCCGAACTAAAGTCCAACATGTTTGGTTAAAAGCTTCGACAGGTGAATGAACGCCTTGGAGTGAGCCAATCCTGGAATATTTTGGTAGTCCATTAATCTTCTTGCCGTCCAGGTGTTCTGGCAAATCTTAAAGCGAAGCCAATGACAGGTTTTGGTCCGACGAAGCTGCTTCCAGCACCCTTCTTTGCAAGAGAGTCAACAACTTCATTAACTTCCAAGTCAGTATGGCCAGGAAGTCAGACAAGAGATAATTTGTTAGGTCTTTCTATTGGGGAGAGTCGTTTTTATAAATTTTCTACCAATATAGACATTGCTCGGTAGGAACCAAGGGTTTCCAACGCCGCTTGACTGTCCGAGAATAGTTTCATTGACTTGTGTTTGTGTTGTATTCTACCAATTTACAGTCGCGTACAACCTATCAGTATTTCTTAATTTATTTCATAGTTCAACCGGACAATGTTTTTCCTGGCTGACTTTTCCAGTCACAAGCAAGCTATCGCATTGGCAATAAAATCGTGAGTGATTCACGACATTACAGCAGTCATTTTGTTTGGGGAAGAACAACGGAAAGTCTGGATAAGTTCCGCAAACAGTGTTGGAAATGCATACGGAGCTGTGTAACGGTTTAGATTGAATCGGAGAACGGCTCTAGTGCGAATTGCACATAAGATATTTACAAGAGCAATCTTGGAGTCGGCGAAATGCGGCCTTATAGGTGCTTCCACTTCGAGCCTGCGGCAACTTGGATTATGCATGAAGTCTACAAATACGGAATCCGTGTTTGGAGGCAATCAGATAATTTACTCGACTTGTTGGGCACGAGGCATCTGCGATACAGAAAATTGGTTAGTACTGGATAGGGCGTAGGGTGGAAATCAACAATTCTATCAGTGGAATGATTTGAAAACACTGTGCGGAGAATAGTATGGAAGTGAATGAGATACAGATGCAGATGATTCGGCTTGAGGCTCCCATATTATTCATTATACTTTGTTGATTATTGGGAAGGACTTAATAATTTTCCCATCGTTACTTACGAAGTGATGAAACTTCCAAAAAAATATTGAATACAGCTATACACACAACCCTTGCAAAAACCTTTGATGTAACGACAATTCGCAAAAAAATCCATAACACTATTTGATTGGAAATGGAAAATTTTCGAAGAGAATAGTTTTCAAGCACACTCAATACACAATTATCAGTGATTTCCGTGATGAACTCGTTTACTCAATATTTCGAACAGCTTTAAAATTGTTTTTCATTCATTCTCTTATATTCCCATCCCAACATTCCCATATCGATTCAATTTTCTCCATACCTGCCACAGAGTATGATATACTAGCCATTGTCATCAACCTAAGCTACTCAAATTCCACCGGTGATGACGAAATAAGTACAAATATACTGAAAAAATGCATAAATTTTATAGCTGAACCTCTTACCTAATTGATCAATTGCTGCTGGAGGGGATTTTTCTGAGTGCCTGATAATTCCAAAAATTGTGCCAATTCATAAGAAAGGAGATGACACTGACATACACGATTTCAGACCAATTTCCCTCATTAGGCTATTCTTAAAAATATATGAAAAACATTTTCCAAACCTGATGTTACGAGGACGCCACATTTTACACAGATAATAAAAATTTTAAGTGATTACAACTGTGCCAATATCAAATTCAAACTCTCAAATCGCAATCAGTTCCCGAACTGAAAATTTATGAGACGACGGATGATAACCATGCCCACATTCACCGATTTCTATTCGTCACCGTTACATAATTTCAAATTTAATTTTACGACTCTTCAGCAAATCATAAAACTAGGTTGGTAACAAGTATCCAATACGAACCGCTAATTCTAGAGTCCACGTGGACTAGCAGGCAGGCTGTTCATTTTTATGTATAAGTTTGTTTGGCCGACATCCAAAGTGTGCACGATATCGATTACTGCGATTATACTGTATTCGTAGGGTACTTCTTCATTCACTTTATCAACAGCGACTACATAGAACCAAGATTGATATGATTCAATCTCAAATACAGTCAAAACTACTGAAATTACCTTGTATACATTACTATTTCTGAAATCAGAACCTTTGTGAGCAAATTCCATTCATTTCTGGACAAGAGAACTGATCACAAATGTCAATCTGGTCTATCATATTTGAATAGGAAAATGATCGAATCTATCAATGGTTATAATCAATCAAACAATGTTATGTTGGAGTATTCCAGATGAAAAGAAATAAATTGGAGGTGGAAAACTCAGACAATTGCCGCAGCTTGATTCAAAAGCAATCAAAATGATTTATTTCTATTTAATTGAGTCGAATAAACCACCTTTCTGATGTAAACGAATGGTGGGAGGGCGATTAACAAAAAACGACAACATAATTGATGGTGAGCAGGTTTATAAAAGTGGCGCAAGATTATTCGGTAAACGGTGCAAAGAGAAAAACACAAACTGTAAAGTTCTGGCAGCGGTGAAACAATATAAAATTTAGTGCATTGTAAGCCAGTCTCCGCGAAGCGCACTGTTTCCTGATACAAAGCTTTCCCGGGGGAGAATGTCTTGGAAACTTCAAGCTGTCAACTAACCGCGCACGTAAACTTTCAAAATCTATTATTTCAATATTTTAAGCCCGATTTTGACACACGAGGGTCGTAAATTCAGGGGAAAATCCGGTGCGTATACTTATTTCATTCGAATCGTTTAAGTTGGAAATGGCGTGCGGATTCCTGCTCGACAATATGTTTTTCCTTCGCTCCTGTGCCATAAACCAAATATACCAGGCGAATACAATCGGAAAAAGGATGTCGATTTTTGCTCTAGCTCGGGTTAGGGAATACTTCAATTTTCAAATAATGTATCCGGAACTTAAAGAACCATAGTTAACTATGAGAGAGATGCAAAAACTGCTTCTTAATAATATCAAAATCAATTCAATCAAGTTAGAATTAGGTTAGGTTAGGTCAAAAGTGAGAGAGTCAATTCAACCCTCCACCGCAATTCGCAAGGGTTTATTGTGGCTCATACCTATTCAAACTCGGCAAAATGAACCCATCTTCCCAAAGAAGTCGATTAGTTTATATGGAGGGTGATCTTTCAGGTGAGAGAGTAAGAGTGCTGGTGTGCCAAACTCTGAAAAACAAGCACAAAGTATGTGCTCTATTGTTTCGTCATTTTCCAAAGAAAGGCGACACACACTATCTTCCGACAGTCCAAGTCTCTGTGAGGATTCAGACGACAGTGACCTGTGAGAAGGCGTGTAAATCATCGTAGTTCATCCCTACTGTAGTTCAATGACTGATTGGTTTCAAGCTTCAAAGGGTGAATGAAAGCCTTGTAATGAGCTAATCCTGGAAGGATTTGCTAAAAGTCCAAATTTCTTCTTGCCAGATTCTGGTTCTGATCCGATGGAGCTACTTACAGCACTCCTTTTTAAGGAAGTCAATAGCCCCATTGCTTTCTAGACCAGTATGGCCAGAAATCTTGACCAGAGACAAATTGTTGAGTCTTTCCATTGGGGAGAGTAGCGTTTAGCAATTTACTACTAGTAAAAACACGCCAGAAGAAGCCATTGTTTGGCGAAACACGTGTTGAGGTTGAATTCTACCAATCTCTTCGCACACAGTTCAATAGCATAGATTTCCCTTTGAAATACAGTCGCATAGGTCTCTAGGCAGGTTGATATAAAAAACACCTCCAGAGCCTGGAGGTGTTTTTTATCCATCTTTCAATATTTCCTCCTCCCGGAGGATCCAGTCCTCTCTACTTGGGAATAGTACTGTATAAGGTAGTTCGTAGTTGACACTTGGAGGCATAATGTCAGAGGTCATTCCCAGAATTCTGTGATTTCCAGTATCAACCAGCAGTCTATTGTACTTTGCCATAGATTGATTTGTGCAATTGACCATGTACACACGTCTATATGCAGTCCATCTAGCCTCTCTTTCCAGAAGAATGTAGAGAGCGGGTAGATCTAGAAGGATCTGTATGGCCAATGACGGTATGGTACTGGTGGCACTACAGTTAACCAGAGAAGCCTATCTCTGTGAGCCAAAGAGCTCCGCCTGAGTCTTTTTCTGTAATGCCTTCGGCCACCATGCAATTGCTCCATGGACGATCATTGGTATGAAAATGATCACATAAATCCAATGGATTTGTTTGGAACCTTCTCCCCCACTTTTACCACAAATCCTCCGATATGTCCATAGGGACAGTCTGGCTTCGTGTTAAACTTCTTTCAAGTGAGCGTTTCAGGCGTGTGTTTTATCAAGGACAACGCTAAGATATTTCACCTCCGCTCCAAATGGAATGACCCCACTATTGAAAAAAAAAGTGGCATTGAATCGTACAATGTTGTCCTTCTGGTGAAGGTGGTTATCACAGTTTTGCTGGGGTTGACAGACATCTGCTTCCTGTGACACCAACTGTGATAATACCTGTCCTTGAGGACAGCCTCTGGTGACCCTGAACCTAATGGCCTCGTTTCGAAGAGTCGTAGTTGCAGTTTCGTTTCTGGAATTAAGTCAAGGAGTAAACATGAGAAGTGGTATCTGAATTACAAATTTCAATGTGAAATATTGAAGAACTCAACAATATCGCAAATGGATTTTTTCAGTAACCTAATCTTGTTCCAGATTATTTACAGATTTCTGCAAAATCCGTTCACACAAAGAATTTGCTTATTCAACCTGGTCATTTATGTACTAGGAATATTTGATATTCCTGGGGTAGTTACAAAATACCAACAAACAGTAAAGGAAAATCGACAACGATACTTCATAATTACATGCAGCAATTGTAAACAAGCTGTAATTGTGTTGATTGTATCCGATAACCAGAGGCATACACGACGAACAAACAGAAACTCGTAGATCAATATCAGATGCAACGGATTTCATTCTTGAATTGGTTATATATTGAATACATACAATTCCATACGATGCAAAAAATATCTCTCGAATGCGTGAAACACCTTTCGTTGTGAATGTTCTAGAAGAGCTCAGTAAATGTTTACGTCCTCATTGAAAATCATGAACAACCAAAATGTTTTCCACCTGTCTTGAATACTGTTAGGCAATTCATTCAACTTTGATAGTGGACATAGAAAATTTAGATATGTATTCGCCAATTGAACATTACAAATGAGGGATGTTTTTTATTCTTTCACTGTCAGGAATATAAATACACCCAGGTCAATAGGGAATTTGTAAGAGTATAATGAGGGAGAAACTGAATATACCGCAGAAATTTTGCCTAAAATAAACTCCTGATGAAATAAAACGGAATTGAAAACACCATCAAGTGTTATTATTGGACTACTACTATTTATTACGATTTCTGTTATACTATAATTCCAAAACAGTAGACACTAAATTCTCAGAAATAACTGTGTCGGTTTTGCCTTAATCTGGCTCTTGCAGTGGCTTACGGAAATTTTACTAAACAGAAGGGGGGAAATGATGATGAAATATATAGAATCACTAATTGACAACGATGGTTTCTTTTTGATGCAATATTATTTCTGAAAATTCAGTGCCTACCATTATGAAATTGTACAAGGTAACATAAAGTTGTAAGTAGGATTATACCCCAAAGTTGAAAGGAACAGTATGGGAGTTTTTTTCGAAGAACAGATTCATCAGGAGATTGAGATAAAAGCAATTATGAAACATTTTGGCTTCCTGCTTCATAATCATTGAACAAAAAATGTAGTCTAAGAGAACGCTTTTCCTTGTTCGAATCTGGCTTTATTCATCAACGTAATCTCCATCAAGAGCCACACAATCATTCTAGCGCCGCTCTGACATTTCTATGCCACTTTCGTAGGACGATTCATCTTTTGCCTCCAAATAGGCCTCGGTTTCAGCCTCGGTTTCATTCGAGCAGAATTTCTTGCCGGTGAGAATTTTTTTTAAATCTGTGAACAGGTCTGGATGTGCAAACAACATTTTTTCTTTACCATACACTATCGTTTCTTTGCAATTTCGGCCTTCATACGCTCCAATCACGCTATGTTATATTCACGTACATACCAAAATACTGAGGCCATAACTTTTCCAATGATTCGAGCGATTTGGATGAGGTTTGTTATGTTTGAACATTACCAAACACTGCTCAGAATCATCAAGACGTTCTTGTTTTTGGCCAACGGTAAGCTCGCGCAGCACCCACTTTGAACAGAGCTTCTTGATACTCAAATGCTTATGCAATATAAAGCCAACACATTCTTTTGATACCTAGCTAACTCAAGCATTTCCGCTTTTTGGTCATTCAAAACGATTTTGTGAATTTTTGTAATGTTTTCTGGTGTTACTGCCTCATCAGGACGTCCACTGCGTTTTGCATCATCGATGTCTCTACGACCACGATTGGGGTAAGCAAACCAACGTTTAATCGTTGTTTCTGATTGATCGAAGTTTTTATAACACTTTCATTGCTTTGCTTGAACGATTTTCTCCCATCAAATTAGCGCCATCTATGTGATAGATCCGATACTTTTCAGGCCATGTAATCATTTTTCTTTTTTTTGGATTTTTGATCAACGATTCTATATTGGCTATATTGACAGCATTCCTTTACCAGCACAGGACGCGGACAAGAATATTGAAAACAGACCTAGTACCAAATTTTTGGGGATAATAATTGACAATAAACTCAAATTCGCCGATCACATTGTAGCCCTCAACAAAAAGCTAGCATCAGGGTGTTTTGCAGTGAGAATAACTTATAAGGATCTTGGTTTGTCTGCCTCTAAATCTGCTTATTTCTCACTTGTTGAGTCGCATTTAAGGTATGGAATTCCT
>WOGR01001781.1:0-18944 GCA_015342045.1 Leptinotarsa lineolata | reverse complement strand
ATGTCAAAACGTTCTGAGTACGTATAACCTCAAAAATGTCCAACTTTACGATAGAGCTGTCAGTTGCCAGATTGCAACACTAGGGTTGCCAAATCCCAAAACATAAAAGGCAACCAATCCTACTAGTTGAGAAAGGATTGTATCAGCTTTTTTCAGGTAGTTGAGTTCAGACTAGAATTAATTATTTGATCGAACCGTAGATCATATCAGGTTTTGTGAACCTTTTTTAGTGAAAAGGGAATGCTTTTAACAAAATGCAAAATTATTTCAACAAATTTGTATCACCCCAGGACTACCAATACGCAATACTGAAACATTCGTTGCTAGAACTTTCTCCCAACACGGAACACAAGTTCCTACATTGCTCCAAAGCCTGAATATAACCGAATCCTTCATATCGTCAGAGCCAAACTTTCGCGCATAAATTGCACTCCATCACATTTACATAAACTCAACTAAACCAAAAGCTCGGACTGTGAGCAGGAATGAATATTGCAGAATACTAGGTACATCCACTCCTGAAGGGCATTATTGAACGGGGACCTGCGGTTTCCCCAATACGTTTCGAATTCATTGAATGTTTCAAATGCTGCAAGCCTCGGCATACGGTTTCATCTATTGAGAAAATCATCACGGACCTCCGCACTAGGGATCTTAGCCATTTACTTCGTCTTTCATTCATAGATTTCGCGGAGCGAGCGAAAATTCTACGGAGGCGAATTTAATCGAGAAAATAAATGTTTTATTATACAAGATTATTTCCGAATTCAATCTAGAACAATATTATCTATTCTGCAGAAATCATTTTGTCTGGTTCTGGTTGTTAAGAGGATGAATGAAAAGTGAAACGGTTGAATTCAAATAAAATAAAAATTATATTGAGCAAAGACACCCTGAAATTAATTCACACTGAAATAAAATACACGTAAAACATTGAACAATTGAACAAAAAAAATAAAATTGAAAATTTAGATATTCCAAGAAAAGTTACTTCACGACATTTCGATTGTGCGTATCCACAATCGTCTTCGGGTGATAACTGGACTACGCTAGCTTGGCTGCATACATTGTTGGACAACATTTATGCGGCTTCTTTGAATTTTCTTCCAAACCAGTGATCCTTCTTGTGTATGATCTCAGCTTGGGACCGCTCGATGTTATGTTGATGAGTCCAAATATGCTCTGCTATTCCTGATTTGCTGGTTTTACCACTTGTGCTCGGCAATGGGGTCTTTCATTGGCCTCTTAGTTTCACCGATAAAGGATTTGCCGCACTCACAGGATATTCGTGTAATCGCAGTCCGCGTTTGGTGGTCTGGTTTTCGTGAGGCTGCTATACGAATAGTGTTTCCGGATCTAAAGCAGGTTCTGATGTTGTACTCGGACCCAATTCTTCTCATCCTTTCCGACAATCATCTGATGTAGGGGAGTGCAAGCACTGGATGTGATGGCTTCTCTTCCTTGCAAAGTTTTTGCTGTCTTTCAGCCAAAGTCTGTTCCACCATCACTTTGGAGTACCCATTCCGTTAAAGTTCATCTTTGATGATGCCTAGTTTCTTCTCCAGACCTTCCTTCGAATGACAGAGCCCGATGATTACCAACTCATTTTGGCCTGAATTGGATGTTCTAGATACCAACGACATGTGGTTTCAATGGGACGGCGTCACGTGCCACACAGCTCACGCCACATTGGATATTCAGCATGAGCGATTAGAGGGCGTGGTTATCTCACGTGGAGGTGATGTAAATTGGCTACTGAGATCTTACGATTTGACTCCGTTAGAGTTTTTCTTCTGGGGTTTTCTCAAGTAGCAGGTGTATGCGAATGAGCCACAAATTGCAGCGGTCTCCTGAGTCAACATAACCCATGCAATCGGTCAATATCAGCCTGACTTATGCGCCAGAGTGATAGAAAATTGAACGTTTCGCATGTGCTCCATCCAGAAAAGCCGTAGCGGATATTTGAACGATGTTATATCCCACACATAATGACAAAACTGAATGAGAGACACTCGGTGAAAAAATTCATGTCTAAAATAGATAGCTCAAATTTTTTATTCCAGCATGATTTTTTATTCCGAACTAGGAATGTTTCTCTTGATGAAGGTGATTCTCAGTCAATTTTTCTTCATATGAAAATCTGAGAGAGGAAGACTGATTAGTTATTGATATCATTTTTAGCATTTTCAGTAAAAGTCGAAGTTTTTTCAAATGCCTGTCGTTACCTGACAGAATAATTTCTGCTGATCATTTGAGTTTTCTCGATTTCCGGTGGAGGTTTTCATTTCATTCCAAGCTGATCTCAAAATATGTTTTGCTCTCTGTGATACTGTCATCCAACTCATTTCTCATATTCGCAGAATCAGCTCTTCTGCGAACTTAGGAATTGTGATATGCCTCGACTTGAATTTTCCTATTTCATACTACTTTTCCAGGCAAACGTAAAAAGTAAAATGCTTTCCAAAAAAATCAAAGTGAAGATTCAAATCCCAGAAAGTTCCAGAAGGAACTTTCTGGGATTTGACATCAGATAAGATATAGAGGCAAGTTACTGTAACGGTAGATAATAAGGTAAAGAGACCAAGGCATATCGATATAAGTTATTTATGCTTCACTAAAAAGATAGAAGAGAAAGATAATTGATGTAATATTTATATTACAAGTTGACATAAATGACAACACCAGTGTACATTCAGAATAACCCATCAGTACTACTACATCACCAAGAAATTGAAAATTCCCAATGATCAACACTGATCAGAACATGCCCTCTAGGCACAAAGATAAAGAATTTCAATTTTTGAGGAAAAATGAGGTAGCTACTTCTTGACCAACATCACCAAAAAATGCTCTCCAGTAATTATCAATGACAGATAAAGCATGTAACAGATATCAAATGCTGAAAGTGTCCAGTCGTTGGACTTTAACCTACCATCTGGTAATGCCATGGTGGGGGAATTCTCAAGCCCCCGTCCATAGAGCATGGACACCAATGACAACACCAGTATACATTCAGGATAAACGCATCAGTACTACTAAATCACCGAGCAATTGACAGTTTTAACTTTCAATAACATGCAGCGCAATTATCAATTAAGCAACTACAGGACTTTCATTACTGAAAAGCGAAATCCAGGACAGACAAAAGATATACTCAAACCGATCTCATCAAATTTACCATGGATTGATATTAAGGTAATGGAACAAAAGGTCAAACGTACCAGATATCAACCGTTCTAGCCAAACACTCGAAGGAAAAGAGAAGGCTTCAACTCGTTTTCCGTCGAAAACGAACCGATTCGGTTGCGTCTGTCAGACAACGGCAGCAGTGACTATAATACCGGTTACGGAGTAAAAGATGGCCGAAATTGTGGAGATTAAACTATTGGTGTTATAGATAACATTATGGATATATAAATGTAACGAAATATTCGTTACAAGCTTCTACTTTCTCTTGGAACTCAGAAACGTCCATCTATTCTGATTCTTCCAGTATTCAACGTTATGTTTCCTTGCAAGGGTTGAGAAAGATTATATCAGACATTCAACAAAATATATATTCCGATCATTGAACAAACTTGTTAGATGTGGTACGTACCACTGTATAAATCACATCTCACTCTTGCCATTACCGCGAAATCTGGGAATCATCCAAGCCTTCATTAGACATTCATTTTATTTATTCAACTCTTGGCATACACTGTCAGTTCACTCTATAATTCTACATGTCCGAATTCTAAATGAACCGTAACTGTTCCAAATGGAAATCAAATTTGAAAGTTATGAATATTTCAGAGAAGTATTTTCAGTCACTTAAACTTACATCTACGATATATGCGAGATGTGTTGGCAGTTCCGATTTGAAGGCTAATTCCTACAGTAGTCGGCAATACTATGTTTTTATTTCACCCTGACTTTTGCTGTTCCTCAAGTTATTCTCTAGGTTTCCTCGAAATATCGAGAAACATAAGTATTGTGTTACGGGTTATATAATTGACTTATTTACATACTATACATAAGAGTCCCCACCGTTCCTATGTGAACATTATATAATTTTCGTCCGCGCAGTCAACGCATATACTACTGATGATGTCTGTTGCAGTAGCAGACAAAACGTTTGGTACTTTAAAGACCCATTCGATCTACCAGCCCAGATTTTGTATTCTTCAATGTTACCTATATTCTTGCTATGATTACGAGAATTACTTCAATTTCATATTATTGTATATCAAGGATAATATATGATTTTGAAACGCAGGATTGAAAATATGTACGGAATCTTTTCCTTTCGAAATGAAAGTATATTTGTTTCTATTATCAAATTATCACACGGAATACATTTGATGAAAAATCTACCATTGCAGTTTGATTCATCAACTTCAAAATCGGTTTTAGAATGTAATTGAAATAATGAAATATCTGCTGAAATATTCTCTTCACAATCAACTATGATACAATTCCATAATTGTAGGCTCTGAATTCCCGGAAATATTATTGCATTAAAACAGAAACATTGTTGTCAAGGTTGTGAAAATATATATTTTATCATTTTTTCCTCAGATGTTTGAAATAATTTCCTTACGTCACTGCATGAGACAGATTGAGGTGAAAATATCTGTAAATTCTGAGAATTTATTGCCTACTATTTTGGAATTATAGTACACACAACCATTTGACTGTTTCCACACCGTGGCGGGGTCACAATTATCAATTCTAGGTAAAATAAGTTAGTAATTTTGTGACAGAAATTATTATTTCTTCTTGCGTAGGTATCCAAAATAGTACCAATGAGGAGATGTAGGGTATTTTCATCAGAAACTTGGAAGAATACCAGGAATTTGATAGTTTTCAATAGATCAAAACTTTTTCATAGATTAGGTTGTGTAGCGTTCTTTTGAACGCTACACAACCTAATCTATGAATTAGGAATGTTTCAACATTCCTGATTCAATATTCAAATTTCACACATTTTCATCAACACATTTCATTGAAGATCATTATTTTTTCTTCAAACATCTACCATATTTCCATTTCAACGGCGGAGAAGAGAAAAACTCATTTTCCCAAAAACTAATTTCTCCTGAATAACGCTATTCTTCTTCTTCATGTTCACTGCATATACTTTCAATCACTTGCATTCTAAAGAAATTCGAACAGAACCTCGCGTGATTACTCTGGGATTCCAGAGAGTGATAAAAATGAATAAATTTGAATAATTCTGTCTGGAGTTAACAAAGCTGTGATTAAAGAAAACTTTATCATTTTCTTTTAATTGATACTTTCCTGCAAGGGAGCAAAATCAATATCGGTCCCATTAAATCACCATTACTAGCGTGATGTGGAACATTGATAATAAAGCAGATAGCCAAATGAGAGTACCCAAATGTACAGTGTGTATCTTGAATGATGTCATTGAGATTATATCTCGATATCTCAGCAAAGACTATCAGTTTTGTTTTTTCGCTTACCTCTTTTGGTAACTACCACACTCTGTTTCCGTATTGGTGGATAAAATTGTCACCATTGATAAGGTTCTCATTTTTTGACCTGCAACAATCTAGCCAATCTCGCACTCGCACATTTCCATATCGAAAATTTGATAGTTCGCTATGGCGATATGAACGAAACAGAGTGGCGTTTATGATGATCATTACAGGATTTGTTTTTCTGAAACGTCACGCGAACTGCTCGTAATCGTGCCGGCCGCGAAATGTATGAGTTTCTCCGCAAATAACAGCAGTGACACGGTCTGATTAGATTTTCCATTAATTTTTTTGATGTGACTTTACGCAATTCACACATTCGGTAATTAGGCTCGATAGAATCCCTTGTTCACTGTAAATGAATACGGAGACTAATCACATCAGTTCGTTCAGGCGGGAAACATTGAATTAAGAACGTACAGTTTGTATAACAATCAATGACAATTGCAATCTGTAATTCAGATTGCAAATCAAACGGGCAACACCACTACTCTTCACAAGTGAAATGATAGTGATTCCAACATGCAGTTTCTTCTAATAATGAATGGTTTCATATGTATCAACATATGTAAATATTCACAATCAATGCTACTTTGGTGAAAATGCTCTAGCAGGGTAACAAAGTCAGGAATTCAATCAGGAAATCAACAATTCATTTTACCGAAATCATCAGAAATAATTCAAAATCATCGTATACTACAAAAAGAACTCACAAGTATCTGAAAATGTTTATTGAATTTCAAAACATTATATAGTGCTGATCATTTTCACTCCCAGTTTTCCAATCATTTATAAAAACTTATTTATGAATTGCTCAGTAAATTCGAGTAGACATCAAATATCAGTTAACCTCTACTTCATACTTTATACTGTCCAGATTGGCATATTACGACTGTATTTGAAAATAAGCTCTCCTATAAAATGATATCATAAGATGAATTTTGAACTTATCTCTTGCTTATTCAAAGAAACTGCATTCCTGAAATTGAAATATGTGGAAGAAATTCCACTTATCACCTTCGCTAACAAGAATCTGGATGAATTAATCTTTCTATCATAAAATTGTTCCACCTGAAAATATACTGCTACCCAGAAATATAACAGTACTGTTTCGCAAAAATTTCTCCATCCAACATAGCAAATATGGCATAAATATTCGTAATAATGACACTGTCAATATAAATTGACGAGTGGAATGGATTTTGTTATACTTGTTCGTGAGTCTATACGTTTCTGTACATTCTAAGTCTGAGAGGAGCCAACAGTTTCTCAATGTGACATTTGAGCTGCTTAACAGAAAACTCATATTTTAGTTTAGAAGGTATTATGATCAGAAGGTATATGCGAATAGTTCATCAATGACATATATATTTTCATGATTATTTTTTCTGGTTGCTGATTACCCGTCGCTTCGTTATAGGGGCCTAGGTATAAATAAAGGTATGTTTTTGAACTGACACACCTTTATTAACATAATCATTTAAATCTCAATGTAATGATGACCATAAACACATTATTATTGATATCATCTTATCATCTCATCATCTGCCATATGTACAAATGAAGCTGATGTCTCAATCAAGAAAGAGGTGAAAACTATTAATAAAAAGAAACAATATTAGATATGTCGTGTGATAGAAACCGCATGGATGGGAAACAATTGAACAAGCTAACAGCAAATATCGCCACAGCCATGAATATGGATATTTCACAGATATGTCCACGTGGAATGTGTGTTCATAAAACATCCTTTGTTTGTTTGAGCCGTAAAGCTCATAAAAATTCTCTCTGGAGAACACTTTTATGTTGGTATATAAATAAATAAGAGCTGGTTTTCCCCCTATTGATTGGATCGAGGGTTTTGAGATACAATTAGGTCGATATGGAAATTGAACTCTCATAACTGCAGAGTGAGTGAATGGAATTACGTGAATGAAATATCCGATCCAGATTAAGTTGGGGAAGTTCTCGATAGAAAAATCGTGGAAGGTCGTTTCAAGAATCACTTCTTCGGGAATACGTATTCAATAACAAGAAAACTAATTTGCGTCAAGATATTTTCAATAAAGTGATTTTATTGTGTAATTTACTGAGCGTCGAAGTGAGGCAAATGGATAACAGTCAAAATTTTATCTTCCATGAGTTTTTGTCCCCATTCAATGAGGGGGCCGTCCAACCATTTATCCATCCATCTTTCCATCTATCCATCCTTCACTTATTCCATCCGTCCGTCCATCCGTCCATCCATCTATCTGTCCATCCGTCCGCTCATCCGTCCATCAATCCGTCCATTCGTCCGCTCATCCATCCGTCCGTTCATCCATTCATCCGTCCATCCGTCCTTCCATCCATCCATCCATCCATTCATCCGTCCGTCCATCCATCCATTCATCCGTCCGTCCGTCCTTTCATCTATCTATCCTTTCATTCGTCCTTCTGTCCGTCCATTTATCCAAATGTCAACACGTTCATTCATCCATCTGTCCATCCGTTCGTCCAACCGTCCGTTCATTCGTCCATTCGTCCGTCCATCCATCCGTCCATTCGTCCGCCCATCTATCCGTCTATCCATCCGTTCATCTATTCATCCATCCACCCGCCCGTCCGTTCATCCATCGATTCATCCGTTTGTCCGTCATCCGTCCGTCAGTCCGTCCATTCGTCCATTCAACTCTCCATCCGTCCGTCCGTCCGTCCGTCCGTCCTTCTATCTATGCATAATTCCATTTATCCTTCCATCCGACCGTCTACCCATCTGTTCATCCGTCTGTTCATCTGTTCGTCCGTCCGTTCATCCATCCGTCCTTTCATCCATTCGTCTGGTTATACGCCCATCCGTTCATCCTTCTGTTTGTCCGTCCATCCATCCATTCATCCGTCCATTCTTCCATCTATCCATTCTTCCATTAGTCCATCCGTCCGTCTATCCATCTATCCATCCGTCCATTCATCTATCCATCCTTCCATTCGTTCTTCCATCTGTTCGTCCATTCATCCGTCTATCCGTCCGTCCACATATCTGTCTATCCGTCCGTCACATACGTCCTTCCATCCGTCTGTACATCCGTCCATTCGTCCGTTCATCCATCTGTCCATCCGTCCGTTCATCCATTCATCCATCCACCCGTCCGTCCGATATCCATTCATCCGTCGTCCGTCCTTCCATTCATTTATCCAATCGTCCGTTCATCCGTCCGTTCCTTCCTCAGTCCATCCATCCATCCTTCCGCCCATCCGTCCGTCCATCCGTCCGTCCATCCGTCCGTCCATCCGTCCGTCCATCCGTTCATATGTCCATCCATCCATTTAACTGTCCATCCGTCCGTCCTTCCATCTATGCATGTTTCCATTCGTCCTCCGTCTATCCATCTATCCATCCGTTCGTCCATCCTTCCATCCGTCCGTCCGTCCGTCTATCCATCTGTCCATCCGTCCGTCTATCCATCTGTCCATCCGTCCGGTTATCCGTCCGTCCGTCCATCCGTCCGTTCATCCATCCATTTTCCCGTCCTTCTGTCTATCCGTCCGTACATTAATCCGTCCGTCCGTCCATCCGTCCGTCCGTCCGTCCGTGACTCCTTCCGTCCGTCCGTCAGTCCGCCCGTCCGTTTATCCATCCATCCATCCATATTAACAGAAGATAAAAAATTCAGTTGAAAATTTGCAAATATCAGCTGTTCGATCAATATTCACCATACTGCGTTGGAAATATTTATATAGAATGGAATAGTAATTGTCTTGTATGAAAAAACTGTCAGTTTTGAAATTTTTTTCTGTTCTCGGAAGAAGAGAATCAACTGAAGAGCTCAGTTATAAACATCGATAATTTTATATCTCACATGAACATTTCTATCACAAATTTTATGAATTTTATGAATGCACTTACTGTTCAGAAAGTCAAATCTAATTTCAATATTCACAAACTTTCGTAAAAGAAAGCGCCTGCTGTTACATACAATCGGAAATAACTGCAAGACACTGGTTGTGTTCATTGCAAATTCTTGGAAAATCTTTTCCAAAACTACTTGCCACCACACAAATCAAGAAACTTCGAGCTTGTAATTGCGAAACATCTGTACCAGGGGTTCAAGTAACAACCGAATCGGTTTGCCAGGAAAGTAGGCCAGCTGAGTGCTACGGCAAATCAGGAATAAATACTTGGGATTGCAACATATTTTAGATGGAATTAGGGCGAGGACAATCTGAACTCCACGGTGAGTTTTTGATGCATATTGTATAATCTTACATTGATTGCATTATAGTAGGTGTAACATTTTTACACGGCCAAAATTAATGTCGAATGCCGCTATCGATTGTAGTTGGGTGAGCAAGAGGTCGGGGTTACGCCTAAAACTAGGCAATTGCAGAAAACTATCAGACTCAAACCAAATACTTCAAATCACAGTGTCTTTATTCTCCATAGTAAATTAACCAGTGAGTACGATTCAGTAAAAGATTCTTCAATTCATTTTCACTATTACTCTTCACAATCTGAGTTGTTTAATTATTATATCTGACAGAGGATCATACCCCACAGAATGGGGAGAGATGCATTCACTAAATGTACCAGACGAAGCACCTTCATTCATTTTTACAAGCACAAGAAGGGTGAATAAATATACTTAATTGAAATTGTCATCGCACGCACTGAAAAGTTTATCCAGTTTCATTCGGAACGTAAACAATGTCATCAGTGAATTAAAGTGTCGGAATATGCAATTTCCCGTGATGAAGCTCGGCGTTTTATAACAAAAAAAAATTACAAAATTGCATTTGGAAAAGTTTTGAAATTGAATTCGTAATTTCAGAGGGTGACTGAGAAAAACTGTTTTCTATCTACTTTTAAATAATAATAGTGATACGTCTTTTTTCATCATAGAAAGTACAAATGAAACAGACAGTTTGGAACATTGAAAAAGGGTTGGAGATTTGTCTCTGTTCCATTATTACTTTCTCAGGAGGTTTTTGGGTGACTTGGCACATTTAATTCCTCCAAGAGCGGTACATATCAGAAATACGCGACAGACTGTGACTGCTCATCGTTTTGAGGTTTAACTCAGTACACTTCAGAAATCTTCCATATGGATAACTGTGTTCATGTGAAGTTCGAGGTGTACTGAGATGAACTTCGAAAAAATTAACCGCCACAATCCGTCACATATTTGGAAAAAGTACATCATATTCAGAGAACTTCTACCTATCTAGTACCTAAAATGTAAAACACATTGCCAGAAAGTTTAAGAATTATTTATAGCAAACATATTTTTAAGAAGAGCATCAAAGAGTGGATTCTCAAAATGGATAGAACCTTTCTTCATATGATAATTGGTCATTAATGAAGAAAACAAATTGAGTTGACGCAATTAACACATATTTCAGATAGAACAGTGTTTTGAACTGATTATTAAATATTCCATTTTTATTTATTTTATTTTATTCATATTTTTCTTTTTCTGTTGTATCTCTTTTCAAAATTTGGTTCGCTAATAGTATTCATCAATCGAATGAACTAATTATACTCGTTCTGCTTGTAAGTAGTTGTCATAGACAGGTTTGCCAGAACCTAAATGACTGAACTATTTTATTTGCAAATCTGTAAATGATTGGAATTTAGTACATGTATTTTGTTATTGCGAATAAAATTATCATTATTATTATACGATAAAAGGTCACCTGTTCATCTTAGTTTCTGAAAGTCATATTGATGATTGCTCAAGATATTGAAGCCTTCCAAACATTCAAGGTTATGGTGGTTTACGGCTATCTATATGATTTCTATATCACTGGTATCAAATCTACATCGCTGATGGATGAAAAGGTGGAATTCCATGAAAGCCATCATGTCACGAAGCATTTTCAAATTTAAAATCGGAAAAAGAATTGATAGATGTTAACAAATGAAAATCTGGTAATAACACTCAAAATCAACCAGTTCCTAGTTACGTTCCAGTTCTCTAAATGAAAGCCAATACAATTTAAAACCATACCTTTATCGTAATACGCCATTGTCGACAACTGAACACAGCCATTCGTAGAAAATGGGGCGTCAAACTACCTCGCTGTACGCGATCCTGCTTATCGAACTTCGAAATAACTTCCAAATGGCATACTCTCCATAATTGATACCAAACATCACCGTCGCACTCGGGATAGTTGGATATCCCAATAAAACGTTCATCTTTGTCATTTGCTAGATTGCCATTTCGTTTCAAGAATCAATTTCGTGATGTCGACCGAAGCGAGTGTAATTATTCTCGCCGATGTGAGCTGTCACTTATTCTCTTGACGTTTCTCCAACCCCAGAATAAACCAACGTTGAGGTATATCGAAAAATTGAAATCAAACTTGGTTTTATTTTCCTGAATCATCACCCAGTTCGATAAAATAACTACCTACACATCAGGTTTTGTGAAATATCTTCCCTGGCTGAGATCACAAAGATATCAGAGTATCAGAGTTTGGTTGCCTTTTATATTTCGGAATTAGAGAACAAAAACAAATATTGATCATCGAAAATCAATTTAGAGTTTTTCAAAATATTTCCCATGGAGATCTACATACTTTTGCATGCGTTTGAACCAATTGTCGAAGCAATTTTGCCACTCTGATTGAGGAGTCTCCAAAGCATGCACTCTGAATGCAACATCCGCTTCTTGAGGTGCCGAAAAACGTTGACCTCTCAGTTTGTTTTTCACGTACGGGAATAAAAAGAAGTCATTTGGTGCCAATTCAGGACTATACGGCGGATGACTTATCAAATCGATGTTTTGGGTGCTCAAAAATGCAGTTGTTTGAGCTGATGTGTGAGAGCTCACATTGTCGTGGTGAAGAGTGATCCGTCTTCGGCGATTGGTTTTCCTGATTTCTTGGAAGATAACTGGCAAACAAATGGTTGTGTACCACTCAAAATTGACTGTTCTGCGTTGTTCTAGTAGTACGGTTGCGACATGTCCTGTTTTACCGAAAAAACAGAAATTGAATTTAGAATTATGGAAAGTTCATTTCTTCAATACTACTTCGATTTTTCTTCTTCCTCAGATCACATCAACTATGCAATGAAATACATAATTATCAAGAAAATAAAATGGATGATGTTTACTAGATTGGAACTCTGAAATTGTATCCATGTATTTTATGATTTCCACAAATAAACGATACATTTTGTAACAAGTGTTTTGGATTGTTGATAAAAGTCAAATTTTCACGTTACATACATTTGAGTATCTCAAACACGTTTTTCCAAAATTAAGTGATGCAAAGCTCAAGGAAGGCATATTTGTTGGACTACAAATTAGAAAAATACTAAGTGATCAACAGTTTGATCAAAAATCAAGTACTGTGGAATTAGCTGCGTGAAATTCTTTCAAAAGAATTGTTTTGGAGTTTTAAGGGTACAAGAAAGTAGAAAATTACGAAACATTTGTAGAAGAACTACTTGAAATCTACTGCAGAATGGGATGTCACATGTCTCTCAAAATCCATTTCTTGCACTCCCATTTAAATTTTTTCCCAGAAAATATGGGTACTGTCGGTGACGAACAAGGGAAAAGGTTCAGTCAAGACATACTGACAATGGAGCAAAAAGGTTATGCACAAAAGACTTCATTTGAATGTTTTTCCATATGTATTGTAAATAAAGTCTGTTATCCTCAAAATATATTGTTTTTTCTTGTTTTGATCTTCTATTTCCGTACAATATGTGAAAATTGTTGTATAAAATGGAAATAACTGTAACTCAAAATCTATACGTGATGGAAAATTTTTGATATTGATTTCGCAGTCAGGATACTTCAAACTGTCATGTATAGCCATTATAATATTAGTAGCAATTTTTTCCTCATTTGTTGTCTGATAGTGTTATCAACACTAAATATACTTCCAATAACAACGGACTAAAACCACTACGGACAAGAAGTTTGAAGCGTCTTGGATTTCCAATTATTCAATGGAATTCATGTCAACACTAAATATTCTTTTTGATTCTTGGTAACAACCATCTATGAAAGTTTCTGAATGTTCGTGCATCCAGAATGTTTCCATTTGAGGAATGCTCTTCATTCATACGCCCAACTTCTGGTGCATCACCTTCAGCAACCCCATATGAGATATCTTTGAAAAAATATTTTTTCCTCATGAAACTTCAGCACCCTATATCTCAAAAATTTCAACTTTCAATATATAAGTATTCACATGAAAAGTTTTTCCATAAACTCTACCTAAAAATAACCTCCTTGGAAACTTGTACGTCTATAACAAGCATCATGTATAAGGATTGAAAAACTGAAATATTTATAAGAGATCAATTCTCTCTATACCAATCAAATTACATATTACAGGCCATAACTTTATACTTACAATCCTGGGGACGACTCCACAAACAGCAAAAGAGGCAACATTGCATTTTACACACCATTAAGAGTATCAAATGGTCGACTGACGAGTACTCTCTATAATTAATGACACACAATTTCAGCGCACTCAAAATAATGACATACCATAACAGGGGTTTGTGCTAGGCGTATGTCTTATTGTTACGGCGGTGTCGGAATTAATTATGAGACGTCAAAATGGGGATCTCGTGGATTCATTTTTGCCAAAATGGTGAAAAGTGGATCACAAAATACGACTTATTTATTTGTCGCCAGTTTCGTTGGTGAAATATGTTATGTTTTGAACAACTTGTTACGTTTCACCCTAAATTGATATTTAGTCGCCTAACTTGATACGCTGGACTATTTTTTGAGACGGGGGTTCATATTATGGAAGGACAAATAGTGAGAATCATTTTTCAAATTATCAACAGAGCAATGGGTAACAAAGTTTCAGTACCTGATGCTTGAATTGTTAAATATTGAAACCTATAGTGTATTATAATGGCTCGAATGGTAAGATTATTGATACCTCATGCGTTATTCATCTCGACTAAGGATGATAACCTTTTGAAGAAAAACTGTGATGAGATTCTCAACATATCTTCTACTTGGTTCAGAACTAACTTTTTCATCTTTACCCAAATTGCTCTGATATAGAAATCGATGTGAAAAAAAACTAATCATCTCAGTTTGGAGCGTGCTTATTTTTAGGATATACTAAACTCAAATTGTCCAGTGATCAATTGATCAAATAATGGTATACATATATAGATTTAAAAATCAGAAACTCATGAAAAATTATCATCTTCTCAAAGTGCAACAACAGAGTAGAAGAAAGAAACTTGAAGTAATCCGTGTTAAAAAAAATATCAGCCCACACTCAGTAAAGGTTTTGCAGAAAAACCAAAATATTTCTGAACAAAGACGTTCGTTAGGAAATGACCACAGATATGATTTATAAATTATCTGTATATAATCATCATCTTTGCGATGTTTTTCATAGGATATAACCAGTTTATATACACTTTTTCATGATTAAAATTCCCAATTGAACATTAAACATCATAAAAATGTCTCATGTTGGATCATTTTCCCATGCTGATGGAAATGCGTATTGTTCCAATCAGTAAAAATCAGTATATCTTCTGACGAATTGAAAATTTCAGGAAGAAAATTATCCATTTCCAAAACAAACCAAAAACAAACAAAAATTCGGAGTGAAAGTTGGCGGTAATCTTTGGGAAACAGTTAATGAATGACCGTCAACTGAGGAAACGTTTGTTTTGGAATGGTTGAAATATTTGATGAAACTGTAAACATCTTGGATGTGTCCCATTAAATATGATTTCCATTGTAAATCTTTCATTTGAGAAAAAATAGAATTCTGGAAAGGAAAAAGATGAACATTAATGTGGTAGCATCATGAAGAGATGGGATGGAATCAGGATCACTCTTGGGGTAACCCTGGGACGCTGGCGCCGAAGAAATATCTGGCGATGACCAAGAAAACCTACGTTCAACTGTAGGATTCCTGACTGGCCGCTGTCAACCGAGAGAACGACTCCATACTATGGGGCTGGTAGGCACACCTCAATGCAGGATGTGTGAACAGGAAGATGGAACTGTCAGGCATATCTTAAGCGAATGTCCGGAGTTATCGTCAATAAGAGAGTATGTTTTCGGCGAGTCTTAGCCTACCCCTGCCGATATAAAGGAGAGGTCTCCTAGTAACCTGTTCACTTTCCTGGAGACTTAAGGACAACTCCTTGGGAGAATGTACAATGGGTCACATGTGGCCTAAGTGCTGGGGGCCTACACTCGCTCTCCCTACTCTACAGATACAGAACAAGTATACATGTGTAGTCGGCATACATCAGAACTTTTCACCATGCTATTTTATCAGGAAGATCATTCATAAAAATCATAAAATCAGGGGACCAAGGACGCTTCTTTGAAGAGTTCCTATGTCAATGTCAAATTCCTCTGAAGTGACCTCGTCGGTTTCCACTACGTTCTAGGAAGGATGTGAACTAACTGTTAATATTACCACAAATGCCTAGGTTATGCAGCTTTCCTGAAACAAAAAAGCTGTTGACAGTAACAAAGGCTCTAGTAAGGTCAAACATTATTGAAATTACATATTCGCCAGACTGAACACAGTCCATCGTCCCAGTTCCTGTCGAGTGGCCTCTTCTGAAGCCGTGTTGATTGACACTAATCAATTTTCAAGCTTCTAGAAAATTCAAATAACACTCAATTGTGAGATTTTCACTAAACAGGTTACAAAACTGCTACACTAAATTTATTCCAAAACAATTACCCAACTATCTCATTTGTTTCGATATTTTTCCTCGAGTAGTCATCAAATTCTAAAAAAACATTCTAGAACCCGAATAATTAAAATGTCTCGAAGCCTGCATGAGGCGGCCGCACTAGAAATTGTTTTTATCGACGGAACGGTTGAAATAAATTATTTCCAGAAATTATGGAGGGGAAACGCTGTATTGCAGTGTTTCGAACAAGTTGTTTCCTATTTTATCAAAAGAGGTTATGTTCACCAATGAACTTTCTGTTAAAGTTGCTTTTATACTTCCGATAACGTCAATTTTCTCGGGAAAGCTGTTTTTCCCTGTAATTGGACATAAATTATCGTTCGGTGTGTAGCGTTCTTCCAAACACAGTACAATTATTCATTGAGGGCGGAAATTGGATTGGTAATTATATGTTTGGTACATTGTGAGTGGTGTTGATGACAAAAATATTTCAATTCAATTGATTTTTTTGCGCTCGACTTTTGGATGAATCCATATTTGGTAAATTATTTCGAATATTGTTCTGTTTGAAGGAACAAATAATTTCAAATAACAATACACATCAGATAATCACTATAAATACAAAAATAGATAAAATAGGTACATAAAATGTAGTGGTTCAATAGTCAAAGTTATTGAGTGTCAAAAACCAGCTCACATTTCGATAGAAAAAGGAAAGGAAATGTAATTCATTCGCCACAAGAGATACATGACATCTTATTTGTATTGACATTCTTTGAAAACCTTATGACGAAAGGACAGTGTCAGCTGTTCTTCAACTCAACCTGTAAGATTGAGAAAATTGAATCTGTGCGAATAATATCGCTAACGGAATACGCTACGTTTCCTGAGGTACATACTCATCACAAATTTGTTACATTGGATATACAGCATGAAATTTAAAATATATTGATATTTTTTGAATCGAAATTTAATTTTTTTTCAATTATCACCTACATATAATTGATTATTATTCGGGAAAGGAGGTTGGCAGTGAGAAACGGTGATATACATGGCGTTTTATCGAAAATTTGACCTCCCCTGTGAGTCAGAAACAGAAATGTAATCGGAAATTTCAAAAAACACGTAGATTTTCATTTCTAAGAGGCTAATTCTGATATGAAAATCATACCCCAACTGGCCCCATTATTTTTGTCAATAGCATGGAGCGTGATACATCATTTGAAAGCTCTTGAATTCCTCTATTGCATCTGCGATTTGTTTCGAAATTGGTTCATTCGTCATTGAGAAATTGATTGTTGAATGTTTTATTAAAAAAAAAACAGCAAATTCGCTGTCGCTCATTTTAGTGAGGAAATCAACAAAATATAATATCAATGGCAACACAATCAACAGATAAATTGTTCAAAATGACCCCCATCTAGTTCCATACAATAATACAGTCTACTCTCGGAATCGTTCCGTACAGAAATCGGCATTCCCGAATAATTCTGTGCCGCAGATCTTCTAGATTTGTAGGCTCAGTGGAGTACACTTCTGACTTCAGGTCTTCCTACAGAAAGAAGTCCATCGCTGTGAGATCAGGTGATCTAGCTGGTCACTCCACTGGACCCCTTCTGTCGATCTAACGCATTGGAAAGCGTTCGTCCAAAAACTGTCTCACTCGAACATGTGGGGCTGCACTATCCTGCTGGAATGTTATTTCATTTTCTAATAAATTGTCATCATTTTTTAAGGTTTGTGTAACCAGAGGATCTGCACAGTCTTGTGATGAATTTGAGTGTGCGTCTCCATTGAGATCACCTTCGATGAAGAATGATTACCAAGAATGCCGGCCCAGACATTCAAGTTTTGTGGAGTATGTAAATGTGTTTCCATCACCAAATGAGGATTCACATCGCTCATCAACATTCAACATTAAAGAACTTTCGTCTGAAACACATGTAATGTGTAATAGGTTTGAGTTATTGGTCAATTTCTCGCTGAACACCTCACAAAACTGAAGTCGACGATCAGAATCATCTTCGTTCAATTCCTGAACTAACCTCATTTTGAAAGGATGGAATTTGTAGGCTTTCAAAATCCGAAACACACCAGGAGCTGATACACCAGACGCTCTAGCTACTTCTCTGGTGGATTGTCGATTATCCATTTGTACATGTCCTGAAACTGCAAATTCAACTCCGTCATTTGTGACAGGGCGAGATACTTCATGTTTTCTGCTGTGAAAAAAACCTGAAGTTCGAAACTTATCCATTAACTGTTTGACGTATTGATGGCTCACGTTGTGGTCTGGCCTGTATAATTCATGAAGTGAATGCCAAATCATATGCTCATCGAGGTTATGTCAACTTGGCACAACTATCATATTCATATTGTCGCATGAAAGTTTCAGAAAAATCTTCAATACGGCGTCACCACCCTATGTGGCAACTCAGCACTCGCTTGGCTTATTACAAGAGGACTTTATTGCAGTTTCACCCAACAATCATTCATCCAAAATAATGAAAGAACTCATTCAAAAACTCAATTGAAAATTCATTATAACAAAACGAGGAAAGTACTTTCAGGAATGAACTAACATTGAATAAATAAAAAACAAATAAAATCACAAAAACTTTCATTATACTGCTACCCAGCAGGATCGAGGGAAAGGAGATATGCTGCATTCTGGAACCGCCTCTGGACCGTGATCGATGAGTACTTAATTAATTACTTAATACTCTCTCCTTATGATCCTGACCTCCCTCAATATTTATATAGATTCATATGCTGAGCTAGCACTTTGCTGCGGTCACCGTACTAAGGTAAAATGC
>WOGR01001780.1:0-18945 GCA_015342045.1 Leptinotarsa lineolata | reverse complement strand
AGATATTGAGGCATCTATCGTAAAAAATTTGCGCATTTTCTTTATTAGATTGTCTCATCATTACAAGATCTCTAATAAAGCAAACTTCATCCCATTGATCTGAAAAGTTTCAATTAAGAATATCTTTCAAATCATTCCATTCTTTTGCACCTTGAATGTTAACTAAAGTTTTGGCAGTGCCCTCAATTTTGGAATGATTGAATTTATCAGAAAAATATTTTGGAAGTTACTGGGATTAACATTGTCGTAAAACTGAATTAAAATTGATTCGCTAACTGAAAGGAATCTTGTGAGGTCATTAGGTTTACCATCTAATTCAGGGATCCAATTGATGTATTCTGCTCTGAATTGATTCTCTTTAGAATCCATCTGTTTGAAATATGTTTTTTTTGTTAACCAGCTGTCGCACCCATACGAACGACAACCCTCAGAAACCAAAACTTGTGTGAGCTAAGGACTAACAAGGTCTTACCTTTTAACGTATGATTCTTAACACGGTTGCAGAATCATCCCAGCTTCAACTAGATACATTCTCTCGAGAAAAATATCTGGTCGAGGTTGGTATCGAAGCCACAACCTTCCGATCGTGATTCGGCCGCACTACCACCGCGCCAATTCCGCTATTATTAGGTGATTTTCAGGTGAATTTGTAGAATTGTTTTTATTTGTATGGTTGGTTTGATTAGAACTAGAAGGTGGAAATATATGTGAGTCAGTTGAAGGCGAATTCAAATTCAAATTTTCAAGGTTGTTGATCAAATCGTCAAAAGACATGAACAATTGTACTTACAAAGTATGAAAGCGACTGTGTTGCGCATGTTTCTTTGTACTTATACTTTTTTATAAGGTCGACGACTGGTTGAGCGATTTTGTCTTTCCCAGACCGTTGCTTCTTGCAAATTCAGGCTATGTTGGTCCCAAATTTTGATGATATGCTCCTTGACAGGCTGTGTACAGGTCTGCGATAGACTGGATGTTTCGATAGTTGTGAAGCCACCCCGAAACAGAAAGTCAAGACAGCGATGCATCAAGTGGATATTGATTCGAAAATCAGTTAATCGAAGAAACGAAAATTGCACGAACGATTCGAAACAACTGTGATAATCGTATCACGATTGCGCTAAATATATCAACGTACACGAAAAGTCGCTTTTCAAAAAATACATTACAAGTAGAAACTGTGAAAATTCAATGTTACAGGGATGTTAACTGTATGAAATCTAGCAACTGCCTAATATATAAATGGAGTTGAGTCTTTAGGTCGATTCAGCGACATCAGCATAAAATGGCGTCTGCGATGCTGGATAAACTCTTCTCCCTTAAGGCGGTATGATGTAATTTGAGAGATAATTAGTAACTTTCTTATTGCCTTCATTTTTTTGTCTTGTTTTAGCCTATTTTGCGTTTTTGATTTATTTTATATTTTGACTTATATTATTTCAATAATTCAGGCATCCTCTATACCGCATTCTTTCAACTGAAATAGGAATGAAATGTATGCACTGATGTTATTTGGCCAAGTTGATGGTGCAGAACAAATTTGTTTTTAACAATAGTTTTTCAGAATCCAAGTTGAAAAAATCTAAATAACAATAATATGACCAACATTTGCGTACTACGCAGACATTTAATTCTAAATTTATGAAAAAATGTTTGCACCACAACTTCGGTTATGGATGCTCTGTCGAAAACGAGCTACGATTCATTATTTTTTTGGTTTTTGAAGTACCCAAATCAAATGATTCATTTTCATTTCGATAGATCTTTCCTTCATTTATTTGAACAATTGCTGAAAGTCTAAATGCCAATATACATAGGTTTATTTACATACTTGTTTACGGAGTCATTGCTCATTCATCTGGCTCTCTCAAAGGCGCCTCAGGTATTTTTATATTACTGCATTTCCTTTGTTGTTTCCTCCCACAAGACGTTACTAAAAATAGTACTTGAACTAGAGGTCGAAGCTGTAGTAAAATGATTCACAGATATTATTATAGGTAAGATATATTTTCTCTTTTCGTGCTTGCAGACAGTTTGATTAATCATTCAATTTTATAACTTAGAAGTGATAGGTTATTCTTTTCATTTTCACTGACTGTAATATAAGTAAGAGGAGATTCGGTGAGCCTCGGAAAGTTATTGTGAACGATACAGAACGATAAGAAAAATCTCACAGGAACATATGTCCTAAAGTTATCTGTTGGTCTACAGGGTGTTGAAGTTTTGGAAAAAAAATATTTTTTATCGAAAAGCTTGGTCTGATCCTAAATATTTTTGTGGAAAGTTGAACGCTTCTTCTGTACATCAGAAAAAATGTATCCTTCAACATGCTTTTTTATTCACGTCAATGGCTTTTTTGTGGAATTCTCATTGAATGAATTTAAAGACAAAAGTGTTGCTTGAAATAAAATTGATAATATGTACGTTGCTATAAAACAGAATATTATCAAGAATTAAATACGTATACAGCTTTTCAAATATAGGAAGAGTCTTTACATATAGTCTGTGGGCATACTTGAAGACTGGCATATGCATATGCAGGAAATACTTCAGTGAAGATTCCTGCACTGACACCTGTCGGATATAACCCAACGCCCTTCGTAATACTATCCAGGGGAGTAGTTGTTTTCTGATAGGTGTCAATCCATTAACCTACAGTGTAGGGAGTTTGAGACTAGCCTGAACAAATTGTTCATTTATATGATTTGATATAGGAAGAGGTTTGAGAATTTCTGCTCTCTCTCTTTAGATTGTACGGTACTAGCGAAAAAGAGAGAGATCAGAAATTCTTAAACCTCTTCCTATATTTAACAAGCTGTACATTAGATAAGATGCCCGGAAAGTTTTCAAGAAAATTCATTTCGAAAATGTTTGGAAATGGAAAAACTGTATAATTGTAGGAAACTGTTGATATATAATGTATTTTCTAAAAGTCGAAACTTTTGGATTTATTCGCTACTGAAAGTGTCGATTTGTCAACCAATAACCCCGCGTTTTCAGACGATGTCTTGCAAATAACTCAAAAAGCAAGATTCATCAATATATTTTATTGTACGAGTTTCACTATTAAAGGTTTTGCAAGATCCGCGACACGTGTTTAGGTATACAATAGCTTCCTCAAGCATTATTAATAAGTTACTTCTAAATTACATCTTTTTTATACTCAAACATATCACCTACTTGTTTCCCTACTTTCTAGTGAATGAATCTACCTGAAAAAGATCACGTTTAAATTGATTAACTTCTCTTACCTGCAAAAAAACAGATTCAATAAGGGCGAAGTATTCAATTCAGTTGGATAGTTCATGAGATATTGAGAGTTTTTGAATTTGTTTATTTCCATACTCTCCAACAGGTTAAAATTTGAACCTTTCTTCTGGGAATTGAGGAACTGGAATTCATGATTGAACTCATGTCCCTCTGTGATTAAATGAGTGGCATATGAAGAGTTAATTTTTCCATTCTGGAAACTATTTCTGTGTTGTTTTATGCGGGCTTTGAACGTTCTTCCAATTTGACCTATATTAAACATCGGACATGATCCACATGATAATTTATACACTCCCGATTTTTCTGAAAATGGACTTTTATCATTGTCATTCTTAATGTGCATGGCTGAGTTGTTTTTGGTTCTGAGAGCAAGTTAGAGTATAAAATAGTTATAAATTAGAAGTAACTTATTATTAATCCTTGAAAAAGCTATTGTATAGCGAAACACTTGTTGCGGTTTTTGTAAAAGCTTTTAGAGTGAAAATCATACAATAAACTGTATTAATGAGTTTTGTTATGGATTTTTATCAAGTATCAATTCAAAAAGTAAATATTCTATAGAAAAAAATGTTGTTGATGAAAAAAACAAAAAGTATGCTGAATTCAGGAAGTCTTTGTACCCAATACAAATGAAGTAATGGCTTGTTGAATATAGGATTTCATTCATCAAACGCTAAATTCCTGCTTGAAGTAATAAAATAATTCATTTATCGAAGAAACCTCATAGAAACTTGTGAAAATCTTTGTATTCATTTTTTATGAAAATTACTGGTATCAAAAGTAAGCGTGTTATGTTGAAAATAAATTTGGCTAATATGTTTCTCGGCGAAAAACTATCTAAAAATCTCTCCCTTTTCACAATTTACTTCATGTACTTGTATTATGCTTGAAAAGTTTAACAGGTTCAAAGTGCCAAGTTATATGAAAAAAAATAAGCTTGAAGTGGAAAAAAGAATTTGATAATTTTGCAAAAAATTGCCTTTTCTTATTGAAGTATTGATGAATACACCTTAGGTTTTGAGTTGTTTTCAAGGAAGGTGATTTTCGGCAAAATTACAAAAATGCTCTTTTCACGTCAAGCTCAATTGTTTTAAGAACTGAGATCTTCAAACCTTTCAGGCTCCTAGAGGATATTACAAGTATATGAATGAATCGAATTGTGAAGTGATGACTATTTTTAATTAATGTGGTTTTTAGGAGGTCAAAAAATTGGAACCATCATTATTTTCGTGATAATTCGCCTAGTTCTCATGCTACTGACTTTATTTAATGAAAAGTTTTTTTCTCAGGAAAATGGATTGTTTTTTTATTACTGTGAAACTTTCAATTTTGATATTCGACGAAAAAGAACACACCTTCAATAAACTATTACTCGGTTTGCATTTGTAGTTTACTTTGAAGTACATGTTCAAGAGTTACCAAAAACGTATGTTACTTTTTGGAACTTGAACTAGCGTTTCCTTATATGACTGATAACCTGTTCATGCAAAGCTTATTCATAAATCATCTTAAAATAGAACTTTTAACGGGTGATGATCAACTGTATTGCTGAATATGCGCCAAACTAACTGACTATTATAAAACAACAAGTATAGCTCTGACGGAAGCACCAAACTCTTACGAAGGTTCGAAATAGATGGACCACTATTATTATTATCTTCATGTAGTCATTGTTCACTGTGGTTCTGGCGTTAAATTTGGTCATTATAACTCTTTGGTTAAAAACGAAACGGACTGGTTGACGATAGTCGTATCACTAAATTTTCTGGCAATATCTTGAATTTATTGGAGCCTCTGGAGGCACCCTACATTTCATTCAATGAAAGAGAGGATATTTGCAGATCAAGATCTTGAGATGATGTGGTGCTGCAGGTTTTTCCGGGTTTTCCTGCAGCTGGAAAAGTGAATGCGCCACTGAAATCAATCAAGTCGCCCCGGAGCGCCAATTAATTTTTGTTGTTTCCTAATTTCATGATTTGTATTACTTTTTAAAACTTCAGAAATAAACACATTGTTCGAATTTATAAACTACATTTTTTATGAACTACTCACTTTCTCCTGAGATATTCGCAAAAAACATTCCTGAAAAATTGATGCATCCACGAAAGATTCGAAAAATATTGACTTTCAGAAAAACTTTGGGTCAATCTACTTACTCACTTCCTGGAGCTAAAATCATGGAATTTTCTCGAATGTGAGAAAACGAATAAACCTTCTTTTCTACTTCAGAAATCTCACAATCAATAAACAAAAAAAAATAAACATATCCCAAAGTGTAACACTCGCGGTCCAACGTTTATCTGTTAGAGTGGAATCAATGAACTTGTAAAATTTGATCAAAATTGTAATAAAAATTTACCTTTACTTTCATGTAACGGTTCTGATAAAATAGCTTCTTTGGTTAACAGTCATTGCTTTCGGTGTTCTAACAGCCACACTTTCAGCAAAATCGATGAAAAACACCTCTTTTTCAATACCTTCAAAACGAAAACTGAGCGAAAACAGAGTGATTGCGTAGTATATTTTTACCATCCAGCAAAAACTCATTCGAACTTGCAAAAAAAGAATAACATTCAACACTTGTCTATCGAATTGAAGGTCTCAGTCGACAAGGATTCATAAAAAAATAAGTCTAATTAAGCTCAAATTCTCATGTGTATTACGCAAATCCCGCAAACATAATATAGCTCTTTATCCATCAAAACTGCTCGTACAAGCAGTGTTGCCAACGCAATAAAATTGTTTTGCGTGAAATATATTAGATTGTTTCAAACGTTATGTCGGTTTTTATGAGTCTACTTCAAACCGTAATATCTCAGTGAAAAGTCATTAAATTTGATCGAAATGAGCGCAATTTGAATCATCGCACTTTTGCCAATGTACACATAATTCCGTCAGCATAAATATTGTGTGCTCGAGATTCAATGAAGTCAACGAAGGCCTGATTGGCGATGGTTCTACCGGTGGGAAAATTATCGAAGTGCTAGAAAGATGACAGGCGGTTGGCGTGAGAAATGGGGAGTATGGTGGATGAGGCAGAACTTCGTTTAATTTTCGGAGGTGATTTCTGAAAAGTGCGGATGGGTGTTGTCATGGAGCAGAATCGGTCCTCTTGTGTTGATTAGTGCCGGCTGCTGCTGACACAATTTTTGATACATTTCGTCGATTTTCTCACAATATAATGTTGAGTAGATGATATAATCCTAATCCTATCCTTTCATGCTTCTGGAGTCGATGAAATTGTTGAAATCTTCCAATAGCTTTGACACACATAAACAGTTTACTATCAAAAATGAAGACGATAGTGTTTTCTTTCCTGATACCAAACTCATACGTACTTCAAATAACATCGTACTTGTTGACTGGTAGATACATGAATTACTGATCTCACCACAAACAATCAAAGTCAACTAAGTCAATCAAATGAAAATGCCTAATGAACATTTGGGACTCTTCAGTTCATCCAAAAAATTTGAACTTTTTCTAAAAAATTCATAATATAATATTTTGGTACACAATATATTATTCAACAAGTCTTCTAAAGGAGAAAATAACAATAATAAAAATAGTAATCAATCACAAATAGTGAATAACAATGAACATCAATATATCAATACAATTTTCAATTCAGTACCTTTTATTACTGAAATCACACCAAAGCTTTCACAAATTTTCAAAATATTGATAATATGAAAATTGAAAATAGAACTATCCTTACAATCAGTTCACTTTATTCAAATGGGATATAGTTTCAATAAAATTTCAATCAATTTTAATTTACAGTATTCCTTGTTCTAGTTGTGATACTGAATATATAGGTCATAACGATAGATTATTGATGGATCGTATATCTTCACATAAAAGTGATTGCAGACTACATCCTGAAAGATGTGCACTCAGTGAACATGTCTACATGGAGGATCATGTAATGGACTTTGATTATGTCAAAATTTTTGTTATAGAGAAAAATGCTTCGCAGAGATTATTTATGGAAATGGCATTCATTTCGCAAATTGCCTCAATAAAAAGCTGAAGTAAACTATTCAAGTGAAATTCATTCATATTTATTTTTAATTGATAAAAATTGGGATATTATGAATGATAACTCATTTGCTGTCACCTTTTTAGAATGCAGCACATTTTCTCATTGATCCTGCTGGGTAGTGGTATAATGTAAGTTTTTGTGATTATTTGTATTTTTGATTAACTATTCAGTGTTAGTTCATTCTTGAACGTATTTTTCTCGTTTTTTAT
Organism: Leptinotarsa lineolata; assembly: GCA_015342045.1. NCBI lineage: Eukaryota > Metazoa > Arthropoda > Insecta > Coleoptera > Chrysomelidae > Leptinotarsa > Leptinotarsa lineolata. The sequence continues at coordinate 11,421 of WOGR01001780.1, read as the reverse complement.
AATGAATAGTTAATTAAGATTTTGAATTAGTTCTTTCATTATTTTCGATGAATGAGGGTTGGGTGAAATGGCGATAAAATCCTCTCGAAGTAAACATAGCAAGTATGTGACATATGGAGAAGGCGCCTTTCTCGTTCTCGGTGGCTTCATTCTACATAATGGGCCATGAAACTAGTTTTTCAATACAAAAAGTTGAATTGTTCAAGTTTAAATGATATTTGTGGTGAATAGCTAAAGAGTAAACAATCCTGGTGTATTTTTATAATGATAAGTGTATTCAATGACTGTTTCATCCAGTAAAAATCACAGTTTTTCCCTCTTTTTCACTTTATTTCAAGTAAATGTTTTTTTGCACAATCATAAGTATGGTATGAGTTGGTTTTCATGCTTTGGCTGTTTTTTGTGAATCCATATAAAACAGGTTATTTCGAACATAGTTCATACTTAACCTATTTTTTCCGTCAACTTTTCATGTTTCCCTACTTTTCAAATTATGAGTGATACACTTTCTAATAACAGTTCATCAGCTTACTCTTTTATAATCATTAGAGTCAGTTGTCATATGTAGGTAATTGATGTTTACATTTAACATTTTTAGATTTTATTCGCTGTTAATTTTAATTTTCAAGTCATTACAAGTAATATTTAGTTGATATAACGGTGTGAATGAATAGACATACCTATCCATATCAGCAAATATGCATGTGCTCCAAATGAAATCCTTATCGAATATGAATTACATGTAACTTTATGATAAACGTCCCTGGTTACTATTTCCGCTTACATAACACAAACTAACTGATTAACACATAAGCTGTGGCTTAATTTTTTTCATAAAATCAAAAATATTTATATCGAAATCTGGTTAACAAAAAACCAGACTGGAATTTAAAAATACAGAACATCTTACACTATGTTAAGATGAAGAACGCCAGCATGAAAAAAATCCTCATCTTTGACGCAGAGTATAAATATCAATTTTTATCGATTGGTTTATGATGTTGTTTTCGATACAGTGCAATGTAAAATATTAAAAAGTCCCTCAGATTTACTATTTTAAGTATACTTTGGAAACACGTTCATTTCAATATAACCGTCAAATATTTCAACTTTTTTTTCAAGTTTGAATTGTAATAATTCATTTGCTATAAATAATGATTGCGATACTGATATTAGAAGGTATTAAAAAAAGATATTTTTCAGAAATTTTTATAAAATATTATACATGACAGTGTTACATTTTGTAATGAATTTTTTTCACAAAAAATGTTTGTTTTCAAATACTATTTCTAACAATTTGTTGCATAATCTCAAGCGCCCCCCTTATAACAAAGTTAAATTTAATAAACCATGCTCTGTATATGCATGTAATCCTTCATGAAAATTTGTAGTTGAAAATGTCCAGAATACATATAATAAATTAAAAAACTTTAGTTGATCTAGTTAGGTATCTGTTGTACGGAAAAATTCCAGAAATGTGAATATCGTGATGAATGAGGATTCTGACTCAAATTAAAATATGCACTTTTGAACATATATGAATTAAGAATAGTTAGGACATAATCGTTAGAGAATTAAATAAAATGCAAATACAAAACATTTTTAAGTTGCATTTAGTTCTTAAATACAATTTTACATACAATTAATTGAGGAAAAATATGCAGTATTTACATACGAAAAGAAAAAGTAATAAATGCATTTTGACACACCCCCTGCCAGAAAAAGTACAAACAAGTCAATTTAACCTCATAGTTTCATTTTTATTTTGTATGGAAAGAAATAGGAAATACCATCTCAGACTGATGATCTACAGACAGTAAAGTTTGTATATCATAAGAAATAAAAGAAGCATATAGATACATTGAAAAGGTGATGATTGATGATTATGTATTGAAGAAGAATAATTTTTATAAGTAGACTATACACACGAGATAGATGAAAAGGCAGACTGCGGTGGACGCTCCCAGAACTGCATGTAATTTTTCACATTTAAAGGTGTGTAAAATGTGATGTGATGCGTATAGTTGTTCATGAGGAATAATGATGATAATGATATGAATGTTTTATGAGGCATGAAATGAAATGCGAATATATGAGGTCTTTGGAGGAAAGACAATAGGTAAAATGTTGTAGAAAGGCGACACAGAAAGTTGTCTCAAGAAAAGACAAATATTATGTTTTAAGATGTAGAAAGTTAATACGTTATGGTGATTATGAAGAAAGGTGAAAGGAAATATAAAGAATAATAATGATGTATGCAAAGCCTGAGAGATGCAATTTACATGTCATTCCCAAGAAATATTTATCAGATATAATTCAATATTCGTCGTTGTTACTAGTCGTTGTCATAAGGAACTAATGAACTGTCAACGCATGCTCAAATATAAATCAGAAAGTATCCTCCGAAATTGCACTGATGAGAGGCCAAATAGCCCGAAACCGATCTGCAAGTGTGCCCGTTCAATAACTGAAAATCAATTCCGGCAGTTGTATCGCCAACACCATATGCAGGAAATACTTCAGTGAAGATTCCTGCACTGACACCTGTTGGATATAATCCAACGCCCTTCGTGGTATTAGCCAAGGGAGTAGTTGTTTTCTGATAGGTGTCAGTCCAATAACCTACAGTGTAGGGAGTTTGAGGTTGGCCTGAAAAAATTGTTCTTTTATACGATTTGATTTATAGCCAGCCCTCAAGTATGCCCACTGACTATATATAAACAATATTTTCTTGTAAAGCTGTTAAAATGTCGAGTTCGGATAGTCAGGAATAGAATGTAAGCTTTTACAGCCAGAGATAAATGTGTAAAAACTCAAAACTCAACGATGAAACTCAAAAAATTACTATCCAAGAGGCAATAGAAATTAAAAAAACACAGAGATGATTTCAATAGAAAAGAAGAGGAATTGAGCAATAATAAAATCTGGATGCTTGTCCTTGAAAGTACACAGATGAGGTCAGGTTATCCAATTAAGAGATATCAAGCCACGCCCATTAGTAATAATAAAAAACCAGAGTCAAATACAGCATCGTAATTATTGCTGCCAAAACAACGAGAACAACAACTCAAGCACTGCGGCCGTTACCATATCGTCTTTGATAATGTCTACCGCAGTAGGAGACGAAACGTCGGGCATCAAAAACCTGCAGACCACGGTCAAAAAATCCGGAAAATAGCTTTCACACAGTGTGGAATAGATTATTTGTACCTACACCACCTGATATAATTGAAACAGCAAATAGAGCTACAGCAGATTTATTACGCGATGAATTTTGAATGTATACAAGAAAAATCTGAGATACTGAAGCCATCGACCTCATGGTCGAAATATTAAATGTTAAAAGCAACACTTTCAATCAATAAGAATGTGGTTATTTGAATTTCACCAGTTGATTCTGAATGTTTTATGTTAAACGATTTTCTTGTAGAAAAAATATTGATGTAAATAATGTACTGAAAACTAAAAAATAATTCGGAATGTCCTAGGTAGTAGTCATCATACCACTCTCCGCAGCAATCTATGGTAGATAAAAAATAATGAAATTTTTTTAGTCAGATTACACTAGGCCCAACGATTTTATTTTTTTTCATCTGGTCAATACCGTAGATTGCCGAGGAGAGTGGTGTGATGATTGGTACCTAGTAGCCTTTGGATTATTTTCTGGTTTTAATTAGATTATCTACATCATTCTTATCTTTTTTTTTAATATAACTGTTTAACATATTTTTTCTTTGATTTATTTCATTTTCAAGTTTTTAGTTTCTAATTTTGTTGCTCAAGTCTTCTCATTTGGTTTAGTTCATTTAGTGCCTCAGTATTACAATATGATCCGTTATTTTGTAGCTGCGGCAATCCTGAATTTGCATCTATTTCAAAGCGTACTACTATTCTACTAGTCAAGCCCTGTCATTTAATATCCATATTGAGTTGTGGAAAAATATGTGATTCGCCAATTTGTAGCTGCGGCCATCTTTTATTCACAATATTTATTAAATTGTATTGTCATCAAAACTAAATGTGTGTACCAAATATCAGATCAATATGTCAACAGAAAGGGGGTCAAAACTTCAATTGTCAAATTTGACCCAAATAAACAAACAGGGCAAGATAAATGAAACCGTTTAATTGAAAAGATCTATTTCAGATGGATTTGACCACGACGCTCAAAAAGGCTCTTGGAAGTGAGAAAATGCAGAAACAATTCAACTTGGAAACTGCAAAATTTGTTTTTTATGGATCTCTCTGGGAATTCATTCCACGATTGTATTGTCGAAAGTAAGAATCCCCAGAAACGTCCATAAAAAATGATTTTCCCCACAAAAAATGGCTTCTTCAATATATCAATTATGGTTGAATGAACTTGTAATTGAGACACCAATTCTTCTTGACTATGGTCTCCATCGAAAACTACTCATGGAAGAGATAATGGTGCGGACTAGGATAATTGTCACGATCAAGTAATACTGGGAAGGCAGTTTGATCAGATCTTTGCACACAATATAAAAACACAATTTCGATACAGTAAACAGCCGCCGTGTACTATTTCTACATTTTCATTTAAATTCCGTTTCCGACTCCACAAAAAAGTATTGAGAATACGACCATTCAACGGTGTTGATTTATATTCCAAACCGTCATCGGCGTTAATTAATAAATGCCTAAACATATCCCTGGCACTGCAGAATCAATTTTTAAGACTTTCTGAAAGAAAAAACTGAAGGAATTGATAAGTCAAATTAAACATAAGATAATCGAATGAATAAAAAATTTCAATAAAGACTCCCTTGAAGACATCCTCAATATGAAATAAAACACAACTGAAATAACAATAGTTTATTTTTTATAATGTCTATAATTTTTTTGGATTCAGTGAACAAACAATCTATTTTCTAAAATGTTTTGACAAAAGTTGAAAAACAGCCTAAGACAATACCACCTCCTGCACAGCACATCAAATATTCAATTATCTGAACGTGAAAAACTTTGAATTCATATACTTGAATCCTCCTTATTTATCATCTAATGACTTTTTCATGTTGGATGTGCTTGGACAGTGATTTTCATCACCTCAAGAAGCTGTTGAAGCCTCCAAAACGATGTTTTGGAGTTACCAATTTCAGAGTAAAAATAGAAAAACTTTCAAAGAGTTTGTTTCAAATATTTAACCACTTGAAATATGATCTGCGTATTTTTAAGATATTTTGAAAAATGTCGGAGCAGGAATTTAAAAAAAATGAGTGTTTACACGCACCACAGCTTGGAAAACTGCGTGCCCTTCGTCTGTCGATACGTAAGAGGTGCGGAAGCTTACAGGAAACATTCTTCTGTTCACCGCTTCAACTTGAGATCAAGTGGGCTTTGAAAAGCCCTCGCGGACGACTCGCGTCCCCAACTCCACCCACTCGTAAATCCCTTTCTATTGTTCCTGCGAAGTCTATACTGCTATAGATTACGAGAATGCTTTAATGTGGTCATTTGTGAGGATTATTATCGAGTAAAAAACACGTTAGAAAAGTCATTGCGTAAGGTACTATTTTTGTGTTTCTTCATAGCTGAAAATACACAAAACTTTAATTTTCAAGGTTTCCAGTGGAAGCGGTAACATAATTAACATATTCTATCACAATCTATCGAAAATAAAATTGATTTACTTCATTTGAATATTTGTTAAAAATGAAACTTTCTGTTTTTTTACCACTTTTATTTGTAACTAACGTTACTGCAATTTCGTCCTGTAAGGACATTATCAAACTAATACAATAAACTGAAGTGTATTAGTTCGAAAAGCTCCTTATAGGTCGAAACTGCAGATTAGTTACAAATTAAAATTTGTAAAAAAACAGAAAATTTTATTTCTAATTTTTCATGAATATCTCCTCCCACGTAATAACGGCTACATCCATCAATTCATTGAATATTTGTTTTGCTATAGAGCTATTCAAATTCGTTTCTGTACATGGGTACAGAACGATAAGAGATAGATGTAAAGAAATCGAGTATAGCTCTTTTGGTTCTGGAGATATATAGGAAAAACCCAAAAATTCCAAATTATTTTTTTGCCTGTATCTTCTTTATTCGCAGACAAATTGAAAATCTGCCAACATTTTGCTGTTGGCACTTAATGTGGGCTATCAGAATATATCCATGAATATATCCAAAAACTCCAACAAAAAATACAGATCCGTATTTAAAAATTCAGAGAGGGGGGTGGCCCAAATCAGATGACACCTTGTATAAAAGATTCATGAATATGAATCACATCAGTTCGGACTTCCATTGTTTGATATTGTATAAGATGATTTGAAATTCCTGAAATAAATAATTGAATTAAAAAATTAAAAAAATAGCTGAAAATAATAAACATATCAAGTAAAAAACCCCTGAAATGATTTTACGGTGAAATAAAATACAAGTGAAAAATTGAACAATTGAAAACAAAAATGAGAATAAATAAAATTAAAAAATTGACTATTTCAAGTCACGTTACTTCACGACGTTTCGACTGTTAGTATCCACAATCGTCTTCGAGTGATGACTGTCATCACCGTATTATTGAAATTCAGCACGAAACATTGTCAATCACCTTCAAACAAACATTCATGGATATATTCTGATAGCCCACATCAAGTGCCAATAGCAAAATATGGACAGATTTTCAGTATGTCTGCGAATAAAGAAGATACAGGAAAAAAAATAATTTGGGATTTTTTTGTTTTTCCTGAATATTCCCAGAACCAAAGAAGCTTCATTTGATTTTTTTTAATCATTGAAAAGGTCTCTGAAATACGCAACTTTGCCACAATTTAACCAACACTCTATCTCTTATCGTTTACGAGATATCCATGTACAGAAACGAATTTGAATAGCCCTGTATATTTCCTCAAGCTAGGAACAATACATAATTTTCGTGTTGCCGTTCCAAGGCCTATATCGTCGGTTGAGGAGTAAAAACTGTAGTATTTATTTCAAACATTCAATGTTGGTGTATGATTTATTATAACAAATCTCAAAAAACATTTTATGGTTGCATATATACGATGAATAACAAAAATATGGAAGACTCGCATTAATAATAATTAATAGATTTTTTAATTAAACACCGGAAATTGTTTTCAATCCCAAATTTAGAAATACTTTCTATGAAAAGCACTTTTCAATACATCACATATCTGCACTGCTTACCTGAGTAAATCGAGTGTACCTGAGATATTTTCAGTTTCCACTGAAAAAGTGTATGACGTCAAGGATTAGATCCGATTTAATGGTGCTTCAATCAGGTACTCCATTACTAGAAAAATATGAATTATTAATGAAGATCATTAAATTAATTGGTATGCATATGACGTGAAAGAAACTTCACAATAATTCTAATTGCACTGTGTCCTTCAAGTTGCAAAATCAGTTCGATATTCCCTAATTGCTGATTTGTGTCATCTGTGTCCATTTTGGCAGTGTGGTCTTGAATTTTGAGGAGATAGTGGGATGTCTTTGATTATTCACTATTTCAATTTGGCTTTCCGGAACCAATAAACATATCTTAAGATGCTGAAACTAGACTCCAAAAACATAGCACTGATGATACAACATCAAAGAGCGTGTTTTTTGACCTGCCTCAGGTCTCATCAGTGTTAAATTGAACAACTAATACATTAATGGATTCAACTGTCGTGGAAGAATGAACCTTAGTATAGGTTAGGTTAGATCAGAAGTCAGTGGGTCTATTCGACCATCCACCGCAACCCACAAGGGTTTATTGTGGCTCACACCTATTCAAACTCGACCAAATAAACCCAGCTCCTTGGCCACCACGATAACTCAATCCACGAATATCAAAGATTTGTGAGGTTTCTCGTGACGGTGAAATTTATGATATGCAGATGTGTATATACGTGGACTATTTAAAAAATAAGGTGAATGTTCAGATTTCGCGAGCAACCTACATTCAATTACAATTTTTTTGATTTTTTTATATTGGTCCGCCCGTTTCGAACATATGTTCATAGTTTCAGCTGTTTGGCAAGTTTAGTTTGTTGGTGAGAGGCATAAAAGTTGGAAGTGTTTTTCGTGCCATAGAAAAAAAATTGCTGAATTTCGCATGAAAATCGCTGTTGAAAGGTGTCAACGGCGGTCCAGATTCCCTCAAAAATGTCATAACTGGTGACGAATCATGGATATATGGTTATGGCATCGAAATCAAAGTCCAATCGTCCCAATGAAAGAGCTCAGGAGAGCCAAGATAAAAAAATCACGCCAAGTACCTACGATCAAATGTCAAGTTTTTAATCACTGTCTTTTTCGATAACCGTGGCGTATTGTATCAGGAGTTCTTGCCACATGGTCGTACAGTCAATAAAGAGTATTGTCTTGAAAATATACGCCGCTTGCTAGAAGCAACATGAAGAAAACGTCTGGTAGTGTGGATGAACAATCATGTCTTTTGCATCAGGTTAATGCACCTGGTCACTCGTCATTGTTTGTTCGTAATTGTTTCAGCAAAAACAATACCGTAATCATGCCTCATCCACCGTATTCACCAGATTTGGCTCCCTGTGACTTTTATCTGTTCTCAGGATTGAAGAGACCCATGAAAGGACGGAGTTTTGGGACCATTCAGGAGATAAAAAACGATTCACTGAAAGAGCTCAAAATATCTCCAGCAGAGACAGCGAATGACTATTCTCGAAATAACTCAATCTATAATAAGATTACAGACGAAAAACGCACCTATTGACATACACAAATTGGTCCATAGTGAGACATGAACTACGTTTCATTTTTTGGGAAATAATACCTAAATTTTGTTCTTATATTTTTAATATTGAAATGTACATTATTCTTTCATGTCTCTCATTAGTTTCTTCATGTTTCATATCGTTTATACTTTCAGAAACTTGCAAATCTGGAGAAATTGAAAAGTATCATGGTAGACACGGTAACATCAGAAATGTCTTAGATTCATTTCGTCAAGCACAGTCAATCAGTGCTAGAGTCACCCGAATTATCCTGGTCTCATACGGAATGAAAAGGTCCAACTCATATAAAAGAACAATTTGTTCAGGCCAGTCTCAAACTCCCTACACTGAAGGTTAATGGACTGACACCTATCAGAAAACAACTACTCCTCTGACTCATACCACGAAGGGCCTTGGATTAAATCCGATAGGTGTCAGTACAGGAATCTTCACTAAATTATTTCCTGCATACGCTGTTGGTTATACAACTGCCGAAATCGATTTTCAATTTTTGAACGGGCACACTTGCAGACCGGTTTCGGGCTATCTGGCCTCTCGTCAGTATAAGGTAGTGGCCATTATCAACCTGAAGTCGATGATACTCTATAATTGAAATTCGAATTCCTTTCAGTATATCGTTCCTCGTACTAAGCCGGAGCGAACAAAAAACAACATGTTCGTCATCGCCCCATCTGGTGAAAGAGGTACTAACCACTACCTTGCACTGACGAGAGTCCAACTAGTCAAAAACCGGTCTGCAAGTGTGCCCGTTCAATGAATGAAAATCGATTCCGGAAATTTTATCGCCAACAGCATATGCAGGAAATACTTTAGTGAAGATTCCTGCACTGACACCTGTCGGATATAATCCTAGGCCCTTCGTGGTATTAGCTAGGGGAGTAGTTGTTTTCTGATGGGTGTCAGTCCATTAACCTACAGTGTAGGGAGTTTAAGACTGGCCTGAACAAATTGTTCTAATGTATGATCTGATTTATAGCCAGTCTTCAAGTATGCCCACTGACTATATGTGAAAAATAATATGAGATTCAATAGGAAATACATGTAAACTAATACAACATTCTCTAGACACCTGTCATGAAACTGAACTGAATGAAAGAATTTTACATTCAGAAGTAGCATATGCAAATAACAAAAATGAAAAAATAAAACAAAAATGTATTGGAAAATGAGAATTAAAACTTCCTTTATTTCAATACCACTTGTATTTGTAACTAATTTTACTGCAGTTTCGTGCTACAAGGACATTCTACAACGAATATTGTATTCGTTTGAAATTTTTATTGCCCTGATAATCTATAGAATAGAAGCAATCCTCACTCTCTCCATCGCAGCTTATTTTCGAAAATTTCACGATTTATCTGAAAATTTTGGAAATCACAACCCTAACCTAATATTTCTCCTGGGGATTTGATAATAACTTTTGAAGCCAAAAGCCAAGCTTGGTTTCGCAAATTTTTATCCCAACACAGAACTCTCCATGGGACAGTGTTGCTAGATTTCCAAATCTACAAGATTTCATACACCATTCAGATGTCGCACGATACACGATATTGAAAATTAAAATGAATAATTCTGCGCACTCGACCCAATACCACAGAATAGTACTAACTACATAGAAAGGTAAGACCGCCTTTCCGTCCAAACTTTATCTGAGTGCGTTTGTGCAATGCTTAGTGTAACATTTGTCATATGTAAACTTCAAACTTCCCGCTGGTTCTTTGCAGTTGATTTTTGTTTCGTTGTGTCCATTTTCTTCACAAGTGTAAATAATTGTTAATAAATTGAGTGACTCTGTTGGTTTTTTGAACTTCCTTTTATTCATGTGGTAAATATTTATTTGGTAAAACTAGTTACTAGTGCAATTGTGGAATAGACCCATAGTGGCTGTCAGAGATGTCCATCAAAGGAGGAACTGGGTGTGCCTTCAGAGGATGTTTCTCTAGAACAATTGATAAGAATTCATCTTTTTTCTGGTACCCGAAAGATCTCGAAAGGTATTTTTCTTAAACTTTTGCTGTGATAGATTTTGTAAACCTAAACTTTTCAGAGCTCAAAATGGATAGCAGCGAGCAAAAGATATGACTTGAGTGATTTAACTCCCGAAGCATTACATGAAAGTAATCATTTGTGTGAACTCCAATTCGAGGATTCTATGTTTAGGAACTGTGACAGCGTACCGACACCATGGCATAGGGATGATTCATGGAGAGGTTGGATAATCAACAGGTGACTGGAGAGTATGAATCGAGCATCGAGCGAATGCACATCTTTGGGTTTCAGTTGGGATTTATTGTGAATATTGGGAAGTTAATAAAGTGTTTAGTAAAGTGTTGTCTATCATTCCACATCGTGGGTCAGCACAACTGGCGACAGAGGTAAATACTGATTCCATTTATTGAAGTAAAGGCAAAAAGTGGTATAGAAGTATTTTGTATTCAGAATGGAGAGAAAGCTATTTCCACAAGGATAAAACGGTTGTTTGCTTTACGAATATCAACGTACATTCACTGAGTGGATTGATCGAAATTTTTTATGCACATTGGAAATGAGGGAAACACCCAGAAGGATCAATCATCGAAGGCGAATGCTTTTGAGTCAGTTTTTTTTTTCCATTTTCTGGATTGAAAATAGCAATAAAATCGACGTGAAAACGTCTGCTATACAT
>WOGR01001779.1:0-17909 GCA_015342045.1 Leptinotarsa lineolata | reverse complement strand
CTGGTCATTGTTACGCTGCGGTCAAGGATGAAACGGACTGGCAAGTTTGACGATAGTCGTGTCACAAAATTTTCTGGTGATGTTTTGAATTCATTGGAGCCTTCAGGAGACACCCTTCATTTTGTTTCATGAACGAGAGGACATTGGCAGATCAAGATCTTCAGATGATTTGGTGCTGCAAGTTTTTCCGGGTTTTCCTGCAGCTGAAAAAGCAAATGCGCCACTGGAATCAATCAAGTCGCCCCGGAGCGCCAATAATTTTTTTTGATTATTCGTAATTTGTATTTCTTTCAAATACTAGCAACTAATTTTCAAAGCTTCATATAATAATTGATTTTGCTCGAAACTTGTGTCATATCTCATTAATTAGTTGCATTATCATATGGATGGCTGTTACTTGAGAGTTGCATTTTATCTTTGTGATATTCAGGAAGTATATTATTTATGTAACTCATTTGTTCTGCTTCATATATTCAGTAATATATATTACATCGCAAACACATCTCATTTGAGACCATTCTCTGTGTGCTGATAAAAGTACCTATTTTTCAATTTGAGAAGTCTCATTTCCGTTATGAAAATAAAAATTGAATTTCAACAAGTATTCGATGCTCATCATATGATATACTAAATATCGCTATTATTGCAGCGGAACCAACATTTGAATAATCTAAAAAACGTAAATCATGAATTTCCAATTCTTTGTACCATTCATGTCATTTTATAGGATTCCAAAAATGAATTCGATACACGATTTATCTCTTATCAAAATAACCAGAGTTAGAAAATTATCCTTACGTACTCAAAATAATGATGTAACTAGAGGTTAATTTGATAGTCGTCAATAAAACTTTATCGATATATTTCCAAGGGGCGCCTAATAGGAGAGTCATTTATGGGCATTAGGCACATTTAAGGAGATTAGAGTTGCTCTCGGCTGCAAAGGAAGATAATATGTACTTTCTGGAACCGTATGATAAAACCCTTGAGGCCCAGGATCAGAGACTTTGATCCTTTGCTTTCATATGAAAATATTAAATTCAGTAAAGCTGAGGGTTACGAGGAAATGAATGGGACGGCTCGTCGTGTATTTCCTGGATAACCGAACGAGAAAAGCCGATACAGTCGGTTCGTTTGGTTTAACATGTCGACGATGAGAAAGGATTGAGTTTTCTATGCAGTCTGTAAGTAAAGAGAATTACATCTTTATCAATTACTAGTTCAACAAAAGAGAAGTTATGTTTCAATAAAAATATTTTCTATATATTTGTGTGATTGATGACTTGTTCATTTTGTGGAAATTCATGATCATTTTAATGAATTGAATGGAAACTTTTTTGATAATTGAATAGAACTGGCCGATACTGTGAAAATCATACAATAAACTGTATTATTGTAATAATGAGTTTAAAACTTTTTTGTCTAATTTCTTTTTGGGCCCGGTTTCAGGTTCTAGTCCATTATCAAGTATAAAACTCTTATACTTGAATGAAATTAATGAAAACACCAAGAGTTTTATAGTTGATAATGGGATAAAAACCAAAACCGGTCGTGAAAATAAGATAACTAGTGGAAATTAGACAAAAGTGTTTCGATTCAATTCATTAAGGTGATAATGATGTACGTTTTTCAGTACAGCTATCTGAGAGGAAGACTGAAATTATCTGAACAATCAAGATTTTTGAAAACCAATCGATACAAACTTGATGAACGATTACATATAACATAAAATTCTGGAGATATTTAGGTTGAATGAGAAGAACTCTCCCAAGATATCTATTCAACCTTGCCAAAATAACTATTTATTTTATTTTCACGACAGGCTTCGGGTTTTATCCCATTATCAAGTATAAAACTCTTGAATATGGGATAATGGTCGTAAAAATGAAATAACTAGTGGAAATTTGACAAAAGCGTTTTCATTCATTACATTAAACTGATAATAATGTATGTTTTTCAGTACAGCTATGTGAGAGAAACGGATTTTTTTTTGATTATTGAGAATCAAGAGGATGAATGATTCAGAACAACTTGATATTGTTACATAATTATGGAATTGGTGATCAATTGTAATATTTCATATAAGATTGGTAGGGTAGACTGGGTGCGGTCGAAACAATTTAGCTTTTATCGTTTATAATTTTGGTGTTTGTAAACCAAGTGACGATAAGGATACGTGAAATTCAAACGTGAAGTTTAAGCTGCGATATAGCTGTATTATTATTGTTTTCGGGTGACTTTTTTTAGAAATATATGAAAATATTAGGGTCATTTGAAACACATACAAACAATACAATGAATACTAATGAAACAAGTCCCACTTGTCATTAATTCTAGATATACGAATAACTATGACACCACATGACAATATTATTCAGTCTTCAAGATTTGAATACTTCTGAAACATTCATCAGCCTTTGACGAGTAGTAGAAATTTGAATAAATTACAGAAAAACGATAATAGTTTCAGAATAAACTAAACGAAAACAATCGAATAGCCGATACTTGGTGAAAATTCATATTTGAACTCGTTAATACAGCTTAACGAGTTTTTTTTCGAAATTGCCTCAATATTAACATTTTTTGAGTTATTAACGAAAAACTAAATACCTTTTTTTTTTCTTATTTTGTTAGTAAAAATTGCAATTTTTTACCTGCACCAAAATCCTTCAATAACATTTTTCCAGAGGTGATTCCGAATCGAATGAGCTATCGCTCATATTTTAAGGACCTTCATCTCTATTTTTCAGGTTTTTGAACTCGTTGATTAGACTATTCTAACCACAGAAGTTTTACCGAAAGATATTAGTAATCAGTATTCCAGAAACTATTTCACCGTTATAGCAGATACCGAGTAGATGAAATATTACTTATAAATTTGATTTACATGGATACGCCGTTAGTACGAGATTTAGTGAGTCACTTAATTTTACTTACCATCATTAATCACAAAGAAAGTGCGCCGCGTAGATATAACGATCATTAAAAATAACTTACCATGTAAAATATGCATGGTTCATTTAAGCGTTAGAGTCTCAATAGAACGCCGCTATATCATGCCATTCACATTATCAAATAATGTTGCTCATCTCTCCCATCGTTTGCGGATTAACTCTATCCAAATTTCAACCTTGTATCATAAAATGATTATGACTTTAATATACGAGTAGTTGAAAGACGCTCGAGCATCGCTTTCTAACTAATCAAGGGTGTGCGCTCGAGAAGACGAGATATCAACCATATCCCATTTACTTAATTATTTCCTTGGCAGGGATCCGATTCGTTTAAGTTCTCTCAGTAAAACAGTTTTACTTCAATGGAAATCCGATTGCTACAGAATTCGTTAAATAATATTCTGTACCCCTAAAATTGAAGTACTTTTTGAAAAAGAGTGAAGCCATTTACATTCATTCGTGTGAAAATTACATTCAACCCGCAGACAATGTTCGAAACGTAATGACAGAATTCAGAATTCCGGCAAGTTGAACAACTTTGATATTTTTTTAATTTATACTTTTTTTATGAAAGCCTTGAAGGGCCACTAAGATTTTTTATAATCGATAGTTCAAACTGTTAATTAGCAATATTCGACAAATCAAACTGTCGATTATACAGTGCATTTCTTTAATGTCCCCCCTTTTATTTTTTGAACGGGTTAACTCAAAAAATTGAAATACGGGATAATGAAATTAATGCACAAATGCTTTATTTTGAAGTGAAATTGACAGACGGAACTTTCATCTGGGAAAAAAATAAAAGAAAAGGGAGTAGATGTAAACTACATCTACTAAAGGGGGATTTTGCGACACATAATTTTAAAGATCCTGACGAACACTTCACAACCCTAGAATATGAAGTCAATATCTTCACCTACTACAAAATGGCGAAACATTCAATAATTTCCTGAAGACAAACACATCAATATCGATATTTTTAGAAATATTTCTTTTTATCTGCCATATGGCAATTCCAATACCCCGATAAGATTTGCTGGGTTATTTTTTGTTTAAAAAACAATAAAAAATATCAGTACGACAATGAACATCATTGTTCAGTCAGAATATTCTCATTTAGTTTTCGGTTTTACTAGTAGAATGGTACCACGTCAACAATCTCTAAAATGTTCAATTCTCGTCCATTAGAAGAAAAAATTGAAGCGATTTTTATTTACGATGCGACGCGTAACTTTCACGAGACCGAAATGATTTTCAATGAACGTTTTCCGAATCGTCCTATCTGTAGAAAATATTTGAGGAAACTTGTATTCAAATTCATAAATACCGGTAGTGTACATAACAAAAAGCCCTCAGGCCATCCGTTCATTCCGAAAGAACAGCAAGTGCAAATAATTGGTGGGATGGTAGTAAATCCTGAGCAGTCTACTTATTCCGTCGCTTCTATATGAAAGTTTGAAAATGCCTCCATAGGACAAAACTGCAGTAACTTCAGTTACGAATAAAAGTGGTAAAAGACATTTTCATTTCTCATTTTTCATGATGATCTTTCACCACGTAGTAATGACTACATACATCAATTCACATTGTAGAACCATTTCTATTTATCAATCAAAATTCAACGGGGAACTGTATTTGAATATACTGGAAACTACTGTTGACCCTCTCATCACTGAAATCGTCAAAGCGAATCCTAATGAATTCGATATGGATATTGTATTCCAACAAGGTGGAGCACCACCACATTACTCCAGACAAGTAAGAAACAATTTGGATACTATTTTTCCCGGTCGTTGGATTGGCCGTCGAGGTCCTATAGAATGACCAGCCCGCTGGCCAGATTTGAAACCCTTGGACTTTTTTATGGGGCTATTCAAAGCAAAAGGTATAAGAAACTGAACCTGCTTCAATATTGGATATACGGTAGAGAATAATTAATATTTGTAGAGATAGTGACGTAACTGTGTTCGAAAATGTTCGGCGTGAAATATCGGACAGGCTGTTCATATGTCGAGAATTTCAAGGCAACCATTTCGAGCATCTTCTGAACTGACCTCAGGCTTATTATCTCATATTATGTAGTTAAATGTCAATGTATTCAGGCAATTATTGAAAGTTCCGCCATTTTGCAGTAGGCGAAGATATTGACTTCATATTCTAGGGTTGTGAAGTATTCGTTAGGAGCTTCAAAATGATGTATCACAAGACCCCCCTTTCCATTCAATTTTTTTCCCAGAGGGCGCCCAGTCGCCATCTTGAAAGTTTCATCTGTCAATTTCGGTCTCGGTAGTGTAGAGGTTAGCACATCCGCCTTTCCAACGGAAGACCGGGGTTCGATTCCCCGCCGGGCCACCGTGCATTAAATTCATTATCCCAAATTTCAATTTTCTGAGTTGACCCGTTCAAAAAATAAAATAGGGGGGGGCATTAAAGAAATGCATGCATTACCAGCATGAGAAGAATCTACATACACACATGTATACTATAGAGATAAATGTAAAATGTATGCTAATTTCCATGAGTTATCCGTATTGGATAGAGGATTGGAATACCTATCAAACGAGTTATCAGAAGATTTCTCCTTCTGTTCGAAAAAAGTTGGTAGAGCTTTTTATGAGGAAGAACGTGAAAGATACCTTTTCACGTAAATTTTTTTTCGACCTTGATATCTTGTTCCGTTGAAAAGTTGAGAGGTGGAGGGGACATACTTTGAGCTCTATAAGATTAGCGTGGGGATTCAAAACGGTGGAATCATGTGAAAAATAAGATGCAAATATTAATCTACAGGTAATGAAACATGTTTCCGACTTAAACTATATTCAAGGGCCAAAGATTGAATCTTTAGGCAATTCACTTTTGATGGCAGCAATATCAGATATTTTGATATAATTTGGGATGAACTGTTTTCTTCCGTATGAGTGGGGTAATCTTCTCACGTCAGTATCCCAAATTCACGAGGAACAGTTGGTGGAAGACACAGTCGAAGGTTTTTGGGAAATTACTTATAGTAGCAGCTGTAAACTCGTCAACGCAAATCCCGATTCTCTCAGTTGTGCAATTAGACAGTCTATCAAAATTCGCATACTTTTGAAAATAACAGACTTGGAAGTTTCTCCTCTTGAAATTTCTGAAACAGTTCAGAACATGCGTAAATATTCCACAACATTGCACAATATTAAGAAACATTCTGCAGTATTCGGGAATAATCGGGAACGTTTGGGAACATTCCACAACATCGTAGGTCATGGGGGAACATTCCAAAACAGTCTCGAATGCTGTTGAATGTTCTGGAATATGATATTCTTTTTTTGTATGAGTGGGATTACTCATTGGTAGGGATATATAAAGCAAGATTCGTCTTATAATTTGAAGTCAAAGTTTCATTCAGCTTCTGATCTATTATATGGTTATGATAGCAAAATATTAAATGAGTTCAGTAGTATTTTACAAAATTAAATATGAAATTTCCAGCAGTAACCTATCCGATACTTCAAAATCAAACACATTACGACCACATCGTTTCTGATTCAATGATTTTTTCAGCGATAAAATGCCACTCAAAGTTGAAAACTCATTCGTTGTTCTTTCACCAAAAATGATTTTCAAGTAATGCTTTCCTTGATATTTTCAGCATTGATTTCAACGAGTTTGATGGATAAAAACGATATTTATTATAATTTTCGGAACTTAACAATTTTGAGATATTTCACAAAATTCCGGAAATTAGGATTTTGATTTATACAACTTATTAAAATCGGTGCGTTTGGGATATAACTTTTAAAATATACAATGAAAGTGGAAACATTAAGTAATACTACTTTTTTATACACCACCCGTGATATGAAATATTAATTTTCAGACCAAAAAGTTTTAGGATCAAATCTCGAATTTCGGAACTTCTCTAGCGATTATCGTATCGTTGAAGACTCCGATACATCCTGTACAACTCGTAATCCGTTGTCGAAAAAGAGGAGTCTAATTAATGACTTCCTAATTCAGGGCTTTTTATTAAAAAAGGAAGCAGATGTACGAGACATCAGGTAATCGTGAGAGAGATCTTCAATGATTTTTACACGAATACCTCTCTTTAGGACCTGAAATATCGGCCTTCACAAAAGGTTCTATGAAAACATTGATAGATTATTATCGAATGGTTTACAACGGATGGTGGAGATTGGTAGATGATATTCTGGATTTCATGTGGAATGTATGAAATTCATTCAATTTATTGAAGGCTCGCTAACATATATGCCTACCATTTTTTGTGTCACTGTGTCAGATCAGCTTGTCCAAAAAATGCGTGGTTTTGAAGATATAAGAGCAGAGAGTTCTGGAACATTCCAGAACTTTCGAGAAAATTTCACAACATTCCAGAACATCCCGGAACATTCTGGCATGTTGTGTATCAATCGAAAATAGTCTAGAACGTTCAGGGTAATCCCGGAACATCCCAGGATATTGTGGAACGATCAAGTGAGTGATAACTCTCTATCTCCCATCCTCCATCGGTGAAGAATATTCCCGTTTCTACCTGAAAACGATAGTTTTCAAAATAGGGCTGAAATTCTTGAAATATAGAATTATCCAGAACATTCGAGAGTATTCGAGAGCATTCCACACTCTTCCAGAACATCACAAAACATTCTAGAATGTTGTGAAAACAATTGGTAGAGATGTATAAAGCACCACCCGTCTTCCTATCACAATCTCCTTTTTGCAGCCACCACATAATTTTCCTGAGCGAAACCACGTAGCTATACTCTGTTTCCTTATAGTCGAAAATATTAAGTGCTTGAACAAAATTTTGTGATCTCGTTGTGATTTCCCATAGCCAGTATAAGCGGATTTATAATACTTTACCGGGTCAACTCAATTTTTGTGTAGCAAAGGTCGCAAACAAAAGATTTTATCACCTGCACTGGCGTGCGTTTGGGTATTTATTAGGATTAATAAATATATTTATTTATATACAATTGATACTGTTATAAGTTAATACTGTTTAAAAACACGTGTGTGTCTCGGGACGCCCGACAGAAGTGATAACTTAAACTAATCTAAGTTGAACTATTTGATATTGAAATTGTTTAAATTGAGAAAAGGTCAGGTTATTACTTAAATTTTATGTATATTAATATGATAATGTAAGGAAAGGTTATTCAATGATAAAATATTTTATTGATTATTTTAGGTATTATAGCGTCCATAAGCCAATTGTTACTTTTTCAGGATTAAATAATTATACTAATAATATTCAAATGTACACCCACAAAATTAGTATCATAATTTTTTAGCTACATTTCACATAATTAAAGAAGATTACGTGCTTGCTGGTTAGATTTATTTCGTTAGGAGATTCTGTAATGTTTGAAAATCTGTTTGAAATCTGTTTTTCTGTTAATCAGCTGTTATTCCGGGGATCATCTTCTGCTTGTTTTATCAAATTTTTCATAATCACTTTAAATAGCTAAGATAGTTTTACGTTATATGTTCACTATCAATGGTATATTTCGATCGTCCTCTGAACAAATACTGAGTCATGCGAAAAGAAGCGAGATAATTGTTTGTCCGAGATACGGCCAGCGATATGTGTTAGACTGAGGAGAAAGGGAAGCCAGATATACTGGCGCCGTTATGTGTTATATTACCAAGCGGTTTACACTCTAATAAGAAGAAGTTATCGATTCAAAAAATTTGTTCAAAATATGTTTTTCTGTTAATCAGCTGTCGCCTCCTTACGAACGACAACTCTCAAAAGATGAAAAACTTCTGTGAGCTAAGGACTAAGGAGGTCTTACCTTTTAACGTGTGATTCCTAACACAGTTACAGAATCACCCCAGCTTCAACCAAATAAATTCTCTCGAGAAAAATATCTGGTCGAGGCCGGAATCGAACCCACGCCCTTCCGATCGTGAGTCGGGCGCACTACCACCGCGCCAATTCCACAAAGATGCTCAAAGTGTTCTCCATTCCCTGCAATAATGAGTATGAGTTCGTCTCAAAACTTTGTCTGACGTTTTGAAAGATGTCTAGGCACCGTATAGAAGTAAACACTTACTTGATACGGTGGTTTGGGGTTATTTGACGACATTCGGTTATAATACGTTGACGTAACTCTTCTAACGAACCTGGATTGTGGGGATTTTGGGTACAGATTTTCAGCATGACTAAAACGATTTGAATAAAATTGAATAAAAATCTTTTAAATGCGATGAGGAGAAAAGGAAAAACTTGCCACAAGTACAAAATATTCTTGTGCAGTAAAATTTTGATTCTGTTACGCACAGAATAACTTACGTCACACATCAAAAAATATCTAATATATTTAGCGCATTTGTATAAAAGATTTTTTATCAATTTAATCAATTCTTTTCAGTCATACTGGAAACTTTTAAAAACCCTATATGTCAATTTGGAATCGAATCGAACCACAATTACAAATATTGTCCGCCATCTTGTTTTTCCCATCAACAAAACAACCCTGAAAATCCCCACATACTACTTTTGATTCGAATCGGACCATAATTACAAATTTCGTCCACCATCTTGGAGCCACCATATTGTTTTTTTGCATTGACAAACAAATCATAATTTCCGACCCTAAAAACCACCACTTATCAATTTTGAATCAAATCGGACCATAATTGCAAATCTTGTCTGCCATTGTAGTGCCGCCATTTTGTGTTTTCCCTTAAAAAATTCCTTAATGCATTGTCACCGAATTTATGTCAAATTAGCTCGCAAATGAAGTATCATAATTTGGAATATGCCCATGAGAGGGCGCCAAAATAGAAAGTTAGGTAGCGAAAATTGACATGGCCGAATTCCTTATGAAATTATCTTTTTAATGATGTGTCACACTACTACTTTCTCTATTCAAATTGTTTGGATCATAGTGACCGAGGGGTGGGGGAGAGGTATGCTCGTGGAGGTTATGATAGAAAGATGTCCCATTTGGATTACAAATCGACGTGTTTTTGCATTATTTTCCTAAAACATGTGTTTTGAAGATATTCGATCTGTTTCGTTTTCGGTGCCTCACCCTGTATAATAAAATTTCATTTCGGACTGACGTACACAACTTGAATGTACGGCATAAATGGTTATTAGCTCCTCCGATACACACTCATGAATTTTTCTAGCGATCGTTTACGTATCAGATATGCAACGTTTACAATAAACTTATTCCCCATTTAAAACATTTCAAAATATATATTTTCAGTCGAAAATTGAAAACTGAACTACTAGGTAAACAAACTTGACTACTCAATAATTTATCAGGTTTATGTATTTCTTTCTCTATTTTTTTGCATTCGTTATATTTTTGTTGATAGTTCTCGTAGCTGGCTGTGGAGGTTAAGTGGTAGAATAAACCTGTAGTGTTGTTTTACACTGCAGTTTAGAACTTCACCTTTTGTTTGTTATATCATCCTATTTCACCCAATAAAGACCATTATGATTATTTATCCTATCAGAAATAATGTGTGTACTTGAGTATTTAGTTTTTCCAAACAAAGAATCTCCAACATGAAAAAATGTGAATTTCAAACAGATGATTCAGAATTGTCGAAACCAATTTTGAAATCGAATCAAAAAACGAATCGAAAATATCGCGAACACCTAAACAGAAGAAGAAAGTAAACAATATTCTCCGCAAGAAAAAGTTTATCTTACGCAACTATGTTCGTTTCAGTTTTATAAAACAGCTAGGCGAATAATTTTACTATCAATTTTAACTGTACTTCTTCGACCACGTAATGGTATTCGCCGGAGCTCGCCACTTGAGGATGTCCAGAGGCACAGTTTAGGGGATTGAACCGGATTCTACATATATATTCAGAAGTGATAACCATAGAGGTACGTACCTAGGTTTTTTCAAAGAAGATGCCAGGAGGTTAAAATTTTTGAACATCTATAGGTCAACTTTGATTTGAAAATATTTTTCAATTATTATTCAATATCTTATTATTATGAACTTTTGGTAGCATGAGGTACATTTCAAATCAGTAACCACAAATTGACCTACATGTTTCAAATGAAAGGAACAGTTCAAGACTGTAACTTTACTGTGTATAAATATACTTATTTTTTATTCATTCAAGTCGAAGAAATCTATTGTTTTTCTTTTATCTGAGCAATACTGTAGATTGCTGAGGGGGGTGGTGCAATCACTGCTACCTAGGATCTCCCGAATTATTTTTCAGTTTTCAGTACATTGTATACCTCATTTTTTATTCATTTTATTTTCAAGTTTTCAGTTTCTAAGTTTTATCCACTCTAATGCCAAATAGTTTTTAGCACGTTTTAACCGTTTATCTTAACTTAGGTGATGTATCGCTAACGATGTATCATTTTCAGACAACCTAATGCCACAGTCCTCGACACGATATGAAATCTTGACTTGGGTGGGGACAAAGTTCTTTGCATATATTATACTGGATTAGCATCTTTTTCATAGTGTACTACTATAATACTAGTCAAGCCCTGTCATTTGACACCCATAGTAAAATGATATATAATCCGCCATTTTGTAGTTTCGGCCATCTTGGATTTACAATGGTACGGAATTAAAATTGTATTGTCATCAAAACTAAATGTGTGTATCAAATATCAGATCAATCTGTCAACAGGAAGGGAGTCAAACTTCAATTACTAAATTTGACCAAACAAACAGGGCTAAATAAAACCGCTTTAAAAATTTGTATCAAATTTCGTTTCATTAGGTTTTATCATGTATCTCACAATTTTTTGTGGTAATTGAAAGATAAGCCGGTATCAAATATTTTGTCCTAAAGTCAATTTTTGATTGATTTGCCATTATGATTGTGATTCAACAATTTATGAAACCACTATACATGGGTTCTTCAGCCGTTATGCCTAATACTAAAATACTTCATTAAGTATCCTTGAATTCAAAGGGTCCTCCCATGCCCTCTCCCGGGTTGAATTCCCTGGGATAAAAACTTCACCACACAAAATAAATTCTA
Source organism: Leptinotarsa lineolata (assembly GCA_015342045.1). Taxonomy (NCBI): domain Eukaryota; kingdom Metazoa; phylum Arthropoda; class Insecta; order Coleoptera; family Chrysomelidae; genus Leptinotarsa; species Leptinotarsa lineolata. The sequence continues at coordinate 5,970 of WOGR01001779.1, read as the reverse complement.
CTAGGTAAATTCAATATCCCATTCCTTCCACCCCCGTTCCTCCAGGATCGGTCCTCAACCTGCTGCTGGGCATTTCAGCAAGATTGACATCTGACCTTTTCCAGTCGAAAGTCAGCCTTTAGGTGCTTTTACTTTCTAATTTAGTACTCGAATTTAAAGGGTTATGTTTATTTTTTCGGTTTTATGTGTTTTGAGTTATTTAATTGTGAATTTGTGAGAGTAATGTTTTCATTGCGTTTATTATAGACGTGAGAAAATGATGAATAGGTAAAATAAACCAGTTTCGCTCACGGAACGTACAAAAAATCATAACAATATATGAAAACAGCTAACAGAATTTCTTTTTGTTATACCATCTGGCTTAGTTTCAATAAGTCTGGACAAGAAGTTTTCCATTATTTTTGTTCTGATTGTATCTGCGACATTGCCGCTTTATTTTTGAGGTCGATATGATAGTTAGTTTCGAAATCAAGAAGCATATTATAATTTGAAGAGATATATGATTGAGTAGGAATCACTAATCGAATACTCATGTCGTATATCTATTCATATTTTTTTTTCTGCTTTGCAAAAATCATGTACATATTGGAACGGAGTTGGAAAAGGGGCGAAAAGATCTCATTCTTTTTTTTTTGGAAAGTGTATAGGTCTACCGATTTTATTTTCAGTTTAGAGTGAGAATTTTTTTGTTTTTCACCCCTGGATGATGACTCAAACGAATTTATTTCATTTTGTTATTTTTCGCACAACCGAAGATATTTTTATTTCACACCGTTTTCCATTTTTCACAAAACGCTACTGAATACTTTTTCAAACATCAAATTAAAGAGCCATTTGACTTCCACGAATTTTTTAGTGCTATGTAGATCTGTATTTCCTATATAACTGTTTGCAACTCTGCTATTCTCATGTCTCAATAATTGTGTCTGTATGATCGACTCTGCCTTAGTTTCATGAATGTTATTCGCTTGCGAACGATGTCGAACAATAAACTTCATCTGACGTGCGACACTGTAGCTGGTAAAATGGTCAGCCCACGTCGTATTACTATGTACGCCATCTTCTTGGTAAACAACTTAAATAGGTCAAGATACTCGACCATAGAATTCGTCGGAAATCAGTAGATATTTTGAACGATTCATGGCAATTCCAAGTCCGTCATGAATTAGTGAACACATAACAAGTAACGGGATTCTATCCATTCTTATTCAAAAGTTTTTTTTTTACTTTTGATTATTTGCTACTGCCATTAGCAGATCATACCAGGTGTTTGCAGAAGGCCACGATGTTTACTGATGCAAGGATATAACTGTAAGCCGTGGCAGGTACTCTATGATTTGATGTTTTGCAAAACAATTCACTGTTCTTAGAGAGTCAGGTGGAATCAGGTCTTCTGCTTCATGCTGCTTCTAGGAGAGTTCAAGAAATGTTTACATTCACATTATGCATCTTTATTGACGTTTCTGACTACCATCTTGAACACTATACATATATGGTCATTAGCTACGGTACGAGAGCTGAAGAAACAGAAATGGTATACAGAAAAAATATCCACTAGGTACTTAATCCTTTATAGGTGGAGTTGATGCAGATATGTCTAATGAAAAATAAGAAACCTGGAAAAGTCGGATAAGTGACCAATCGATCTCATTCATGTTCTTTAAATGGCAAACATTGAAATATAAGGGCATATAAGGGACATAGCACTGTCGGTCAGACCACTGCATCGAGGGCAATATATGTAAAGGGCTTCTATCTGTAAAAACGGCTTTATGACTGACGAATTGAAAAAATAACAGAATAGGCTTACAAGAACAAGATGATTCTTTTATAGCTACTTTCATAGATATTGATATACAGCTTGTTCTACTGCCGCTTCTGCCTTTTGCCATATTTGTTTCAAATCATCTTCAACTTGTTTTTCCACATACTTCTTAACTATCCCTTTTCTCTGTTATTGAGTGACTTATTGTTCATAACTACTTTGACCCATATCTTAATCATCGAATCCTGTGAGCCCTGATATTATCTGCTTATCCATATATTTCATTAAGTTCTTTAATGTTTTTTTTACCATATACTGTCCACCCTCTTCCTTCCAAATATTCGCCATACCAACTTTTTTTCCTATAATTCTATCCTATTTTCCATTTCTTTTGTCAACGTCCATATTTTATATGTTGACGTTACAATAACCCAAAAACCTTTAAATCCTTAGTTAAACTTTTTTCGAAATAACTCAGATATATTCCTTTCTATTCTTTGAATAATCTCCTCTCAATTTTCTCCATTTTCATGGAATATGGGAATTGGGGATGGTATTATTGCTGTAGGTGGTCTTTCGTGTGAGTTTGACGATGTAATATAGTTGGTTAGAGGTAAATCGGATAGAGAGTTTATAAATGTTAGGAAGGATTTTTCTCTTCGTTGCTAGTATGCTGTGTTTGCTAACCTAATTTAGGCAAATACAGTATGAGAATGCATGCAGCAAACCCTGAGCATTGTAAGAAAATGGAAGAGAATAGGTTGAAGTGAAATGCTTCAAATAGTCAAATCTAAATCGACCATAGAAAGAGGTATCAAGAGGATAAAGTTAGAAGGATTAGGACTTCTACTTCTTGGTGGAGAGATACAATTCCCGAAGAGGTTAAATATCTGGAAGCGATTCTAGAATAATCTGGAACCAATATTTAGACAAAGTAAAAAGTTAGGGAGATGGTAGCACTGACGCTGACCAGATAGATTTGAAGGCTGAAATCGGACATGCTGTATTGGTTATACACAATTTAAGTCGAACCCACATGATTCCGTGGTTTGGTGACCAAAGACGAAAGAAGTGACTTCTAGTAACAAACTAGACAGAATACAAAGACCAGCTTATTGGTGAATGAAAAGAGCAATGGGAACTAAAATTACTACAGTATTGGATAAGTGAAGGAACTATCGAACAGGAATCACTTGGCACCAGGACACTCAGGATTTATAGGCAAAGAAAAAAATTATGAGTGTGCTAACTAAGGATCATCATCTCCCTGAATAGGTCCTGAACCAGTCGAAGCGATACCAAAGAAGTAACCGCTAATGAAAAACTAGACCGGATGCAAACCGTGCTCGTTTAGGAATGAGGAGAGTAATAAGAACCAAACTGCAGCATTGAGAAAGTAAACTAGTGAACAGAAATAGATTTGACTCACCACTAGGTGCCACGACACTCCAGGATTCATAGACTAAAAAACAGATGTGTGTGCTAGTCAAATATCGTTGACTCTTATATGGGTCTTGAACCAGTCGAAGGAGTCCCAAAGAAGTTACCGCTAGTAACAAACTAAGTAGGATGCAAAACAATAAACAAAAAAACTGATGAGTGTTTTAGCAAAGGATTATCAACTCCCTATAAAAGTCCTGAATCAGTCGAAGAGGTATCAAAATCATTATGATGTGTCAATAATTAATATAGTATACCCAGAAATTTACACGGAAAAATGTTTATGAAGAGACTGTCTGATAAAAGAATCGAAGAGGACACCTGATCAAAGTAGAGCTGGTTAGTTGCCAGCGTGCAGCTCATTATATCATTTGTTGAAGCTATACCAGACTTTATTGAAACAGATATACTGATTTTTTCATTTCAAATTTTCTAAAATACTTCCTGCAACTTTCTCAATTTAGGCAATATTTAGAGAAATCATCAAGTTCCATTTGCAAATTTGTGTAATCTCCTTGATTGCACAAATTTACAAATGGGACATATTGCAGCTTCCAATAAACTTGTATTTTCGTTTCGTAGAGGTCAGGATAATGCACTAGAAAGAAATCAAGTTCATCAAAATTAGGATTCATATTCGACATAATGGCGGACTTTTTAAAAAATTTTTCAAACTTTTGGTGGATAAACAAAACTTTTTGAATAAACTTACAGATCGTATCTAAATCAGTCTCTGTCGGGACCAGACTATTAAGCCCATTCATCTGAAAGCAGTTGGTTGTTAAACCATACTGGTGTCAAAAACAAGTTCTCTGGTTTTAAACTAATATAAAATATAAATACGAGTTCTCAATATAATACAATATCATACAAATAGAACGAGACCTATGTAGGCTGATTCCACTCTGTACAATTCCGAACAACATTCACGAAGCAGCTCTTTTGTTCTTTTGTTTATAACAAATGAAACCTGAATGACGTCTTCGGAAGTCATTGACATCGCCTTAGCCATGAGCTTGCCCCTGATCGTTCAAATCGTGAGATAATTCTCAATTAATCGCCATGTCCAACTAAATAATGCAAATTTTTTCGGTTGCGTAATTCTAACTCTCACAACTCGTGCATCTATAATATAAAATGCCATGGATATTGTTACGTGTCTTCTGGAGCAGATAATATCATGCCTTTACGCCTTCTTGATTGTGAGAAGGCTTAAGAATATTCTACGACCGTGAATTGTTTTGAATTATTAATTTCACAGAGTTAGACAATGGGCGATTTTGGCCGCGTTTTTGTTTGTTGAAGAATTTGCTTGATGGTTGATTTCTGCAATTAGTATTCTCCGTGTGTGGGAGAACTGAAAAAAGATTAGTGGCGGTGGAAAAAATTGTTGTTTTATACAAAGTCAAGTTACAAAATGGTAGATGGACTAAATGAGACCATTTTCTCAACTGTTTCTATCTAAGAAATGGTAGGACTTACGAGGTCAATTGAGCTGGAGAAAAGGTGAATGCCGTTTTTGAGATATTCACAAAAACTGAAATTTTCGAAATTACTTTGTTGGTTCTACCTAGAGATTTCCAAGCCCAAGCCGATCCTTGAGCCGAGCAGCAATCATTCGAGTCCGAGCCCGAGCCCAGGCCGGAGGGTCACGAGCCGAATTTTCGAGCTGTTTCAAGCTTCCTCGAATCATGAGAGGGATCTGACTCCTTTTCATCTCTAAAAGGTATAGTTAGAAGTATCTAACTAAGTGCAATCACAGGGTTTAACTCCTTCTTTAACCTCTTAATGGTTGATTTTTACCAAACCCCAAAATTACATGTCAATACCGAAGGTTGTAAACTGGTTGTCTATCTGGTAGAATAAAAAATAATATATAGAATGGTCAAAGTAGTATCTGAAAGTTATCTCTTATAAACTTTATACCGAGGTTCTAGTTTCTACTGTTCCAAACCATTAGGAGGTCTAGCTCACTTCTCGTCTCTGTTATCAAGTTTTATGTTTTCAACGAGAGTGCTATAAGAAAGTCGACTCTTTTTTTGCTATCTTGAGGGTAGAATTTGGAAAAATCCAGAAATATGTGTCCTCCATTAATAGTAATGATGATGATATGTTTATTGTGTCATACACTAATATAAATTACATGAAGTGCTATCCAAAATAAAGAAGATAATCACAGAAGCCATAGAAATCTATAGTTTGTTCGCGATGAGAGTATGTCGTGAATTAAATGTATACTTTATATTTCATTGAAAAATAATGAGTGATCAATCCATTGATAAACCTAATAACAGAAACAGTAGGTACAGACAGAATACATAGTTATTTTCGTCTACTCAATAATTGCTTAGGTTAAATTGCTGTTTGGAATAGTTTGATGATGAAGTCAGGAAAAAAGTTCTTTCGGTATTCAGACTGAATTTCTTTACTCATCTCAGGAGAATTCAAAGTGATTGTTACAATTGGATCACCCTGGTATAGAATTCCAAAGCCTTGTCAGGAAGCAGTCTTGAAAAGCGGCAAATTCAAAATTCCATGTTCACCTACGGAATTTAATTCATTTACATGAAAAAGACAACCGATAGAGAGTAGTGATTATTGTCTATAGGAATTTAAATGGTATCTGATAAATAAAATGAGGAAATACAACATAAACTCATTGTATTGTATATTTCAAAATTATGAAAATTTGAAAATTTAGATAAGAAAATGTTTGCTTGAATACGGGAATGATGAAATGATAGTGAGGAATTCATATTATTAGG
>WOGR01001777.1:0-18950 GCA_015342045.1 Leptinotarsa lineolata | reverse complement strand
ACAGACCGATAACATGCTTAAATTCGTGTTATATGTCGTTTACAAGCATCTTATACACACGAATACTCACCGCAGTTGACCGAGTATTTGAACGGATATATGAGCAGAGAGGGTCGAAGAGAGGAGTCGCTGGATGTAAAGAGAACCTGCTCATCGATATATGTGTAACGCAGGACTCCATACAATATAAGCGTAACCTCTCTATGGCCTGGATCGATTACCGCAAGGCATTTGATACAATATCCCATGAGCTAATCTTGAATTTGCTCAAAGGCCTTGCGGTACCCGACAAAATAGTGAGATGCCTTGAACAACTGATACCTCACTGGCGGACTCGTTTCATAACATCTGGTCAAGCCAGAGTCCAAACAGGGTGGGTCACTTTCAGAAGGGGTGTATTTCAGGGTGATTCCCTTGGCTTTCTACTACTCCATCTTGATACAAAAAAAATGTTATGAAAATACTCACTGAGAACAATGGATGGAGAAATTCACAACATCTCAGGAATATTCAAAGTGACAAGTACAACTGTATCACCCTGTACATAGTACAGCTGAATTACTGTAAAACAAAATTAAAATGATATCTGGTAAATAATATAGGAAAAGACAACATAAACTTATTGTATATAATTTAAAATGATGAAAATTTGAAAATTTCGATTAGAAAATGTTTGCTTGGATACGGGAATTACATGATGCTAATAAAGAATTTATGTTATTAGAAATAAGTGAGGTAAGCAATGGATGTTCAAAATTATAAAAGAAAGATGTATCTAAAATATGAAACAAAAAGTTGTAGAATTGATAATTGTCGAGATACAAAAGTTGGAAATTAGAAGTTACAGAAATGAATCTATGGTAACTAAGCAGAGTGAGAGATTTTCAACTTTTTTTATAAACAACAAGAACTTTCCTGTGAGCTTTGAAAGAGACGCCACACTTAATTTTACTCTCGAAATTTGTAAGAAACGTAATTAAATTTTATGAATATTACACATATATCAAAGAAAAGTAATAAAAATAATACTTGCCTGTGTTTCCAAAGAAATTTTCCATCGGGAGATCCAGCAGCACTCGTGAATATCCAGTACAGGAAGTATCCAAAAGCTACACGACCTTTACTACACTAACAAGGTATACACCATCTTTTCTTCTTTGCAAAGAATCCAGAAAAAAAATGCATATGAATATATAATTTGGTCAATTGAACAAGTTAGTAGAAACAATACTCCTGAATTTCTAATAAATCATAGAACAATAAAGTGCACAGAATATTTCCAAATAGTTCGGTGAAACATAGAACAATTTATTAGAATAAGTTGCTGTTTTCTTGATTGAGCTATATTTAAGTTCTGCTGTTTTTTGTGATTCATTTATATTTACAATTTAGATTTCGATTTATATTATACTGTTTTATACTTTATCCATTGTCAGTTGTGTCTTTTCAGACTTCACTTACAGGTACAGCTGCTGGACAGATTTTTTCTTGGTAAGTAAAATTTTGTTTGAGCCTGAATCTACCTGATATTCAATTTTTTTTGCAGGTTCAATTACAAGATCTTGTTGAATGTTTAGAGTGTATCCTGGCAAGGATGTTGAGAGACTGCTGAATGGTAAGTGAACTGTTTTGTCAAAATTATTGGAAAGTAATATATTGTCAAACCAGTTTTCGAGATTTTCTAGGTGTTTTTCAGTTTCAGATTATACCAGTCGTCATCTTTATATTATATTACCGTGTCGTCTGCAAAGCTTATAATTTTTCTAATTGTTTTTTGTATGAATAAGTCATTCAAATAGATCACGAATAGCACCGGCTCTAGTAGTGTCCTTTGAGGCACACCGCATGTTATATTCATTTCTGCACTGATTTGGCTTCCAATTCTTACCCTTTGTTTTCTGTTTGTTGAGTAGCTTTTTAGTAATTTGTGTACAGTACCACTCACGTCCATATCTTCTAGAGTATCTAAGAGTATGGACTAGTCGACTGTATCGAATGACTCTTTCAGATCTATGAAAACACCTATTGAAGGGGTACTTGACTCTAGAGATTCATAGATGGCTCTTGTTAGGGGATGAATTGCATCAGTAGTAGATAGATATTGGAGTTACTATTGAGTTCTTCAGAACTGAGGGAAATATTCCAGATTCAAATGATTTATTTTTAATGTCCATTAGAGGTTTGCTAATGAACTCAATAATAATCTTGAGAATTTCGACTTTGATTCCATCGTGTTCAGGAGATTTATTATTCTTCAATTCATTTACAGTGTTCTTTATCTCATTCATACTTGTAGGTGTGAGAAAAATTGAATCATTTCTTATATTCTTCTTACTTTTATTGATAGGATTTTTATTTTTTTTTCTAGGTTTCCCCCTACATTCACAAAAAAACTGTTAAACATGTCAGCAATTATTTTTTGATCGGTGACGACGTCTCCTTTCTCGTTTTTAATGTTATTTATTCGTTTTTTTTGTTTCGATTTTCAGAATTTCATTAACCGTTTTCCATAATTTTTTGCTTGTATTCTGTTCATTTTCCATTTACTTTTCATAATACTCACCTTTTGCATCAATTTTTTTCAGTTGTTAGATAATTATTTTTCATGTTCACATTGGTTGGGTCTTGTTTCCATAAGTGATATAATAGGTTTTTTGGTTGATATGCTTCATCAAGGACATCTTAATCCAGTTTTTTCGTCTGCGCCCACTATTTTTTATTCTTATGTGTCTTGTTGAGTTACGAATACAGGTATTTATATGGAGGTTATTGCTGAAACTAAGGCCTATTTTGAGGCAAAAAACTAATCGTTCTACAAAAGTGATATTGAAATGTTAGAGCGGCACTGGGATGATTGTATGGCTGTTGATGGAGATTACGTTGATGAATGAAGCCAAAAAAACGCGGTTTCTTTCTTACGCCCAGGACTTCTCAGCCCATGTGTTTTATCATGGGATATTGAAATCGGAGTCATGTAGGTATTTCGTTTCTTAGGTATTTCGAAGAGTTTCAAGCGAATGATATGGATAAATTTTAATCATTTAGATGGGCATGGATGCTGTCCGTTTCTATTCAATGTTGATATTTGAATCTTCGAATTTTGAGCCCGTTAGTCGGCACAACGTAATCCGAAGAAGAGGTCTTGACTTAGTTTCTTTTGATGCTGATGATCTTCTTTCAGAAGACATTTTTATGTAGAATATCTTTTGGAAAGTCTTCCTGAAAGAAACGGTCATATTTCTTTATCTTGGCTGTGGGATCTGGATCTACCCTGTCTTTCTTTGTCATTCACAGATTGTGATCTTCATCTTCTTGGGCTCTTGAATTTTGATTTTTCCAAGTATTGTAGGTGGCCCACCAATAATGTACCACTTTTTTTATCTAATTTCTTCGGAACAGAGAGTTATTTTTTATTGGTAATATGGAACGTAGTATATAGCTACAATACCATTTCTCTTAGTTTGGGTTTCAAACTCTTGGAAGCATTCTTGACTTCTTCGAATTCTATCGATAACATCTCTTTATCCTTCAATCCGTTGGGAAAGTCCTCATTTTGATGAATTATTTGATTTTATGGAGAATGCCACAGCTGATGAGTCGTTTTACATCCGTTTCGAATATCTACAGGGTTTTATTGGTTGGCTAAATTGGACTCTCAAGATAGGTTTGGTTGATTTGTTTCAGATATCTCTGTCCATATATAAATTTCATAACTTATATTATCATTTTGTGATTACCTTTTACCTGGAAAAACCTTGAAATACCCAACGCTCCCATAGTGACCATCCAACCTTCCTATCTCTTAGAATCTTTAGAAAATTCCTTATCAAACTTTCTGTACTCTACAGTGGACTTTTGGAAAGCTACCTTATATCTTCCTGACTTCCCTTTCAACTCATCAGATTTCTTTTTTGACATACTTGGCTTCACCTTGAAACTGCCTCGTTTGTTCTTGTTTATACAGGGTGTTCCATCTCAGACGAGCCACCCAGTATATTTCTCATCCCAAAGTGAGTGGAAAAATTTCTTGAAACACGTCAAATGACTTTGTTTGGGGGACATTTTTTGACGTACATTTTAGGCTTGAATGAGCAACCCCCTAATAGAGGGCTCTTCAACCCCTCAAGTTTGGATAGAGGAGAGGGGTTGAGTGATACTTCATTTGAAAGATCTTGGAAGCCTCTTCACAACGGTGTATGAAGAACGTAATTTTGATGAACCGTTTTCGCCAAAAATCTATTTTGCAGCTAGAATGAGCCACCTTGAATAATTTGGTTATTTTTACAATGTACACGATCATTTTTATTAAGCCTTTTTTACAAACTCAAACAATCGTCACAAAATTACATTCTTTGAAAATTTAATTGTGTTATCATCATGCTTACAATCTAAAAAATGAAATCTGCGTGTTTAAATCCAATGTTTAAATTGTCCCCCATTGACTTCCATACAATAATACTTTCTCTCAAACTAATGGATAAAAAAACAGCAAAACATTTCCTCATTTCCGCGTTCGCCATAAGTACGTACTGGAATTGATTTCAAAATTTGTGGAGGCGGGTTCAGTAAAAGATAAAAAAGGGCACCCATTGGAATTGTAAATGATGAAGGAGCAGCTGTGGCGGTACTGGGACATGTCCAACTTATGCCAAACACGCAATCTGTACGACAATTTTCTGCAGTTTCCGGTATTAGTCAATCTAACGTTTTCAGAATTTAACATAGACACAAGTTCTATCCGTACAAAATTAAATTAATTCATGAATTAAATGATGTTTAATGTTAAGGAAAAGTTTGAAAATGTCCTTATAAGACGAAACTGCAGTAACTTTAGTAATGAATAAAAGTGGTAAAAAACAGAAAATTTTCATTCCTCATTTTTCATGATGAACTCTTACTACGTAGTATTGGCTCCATCCATCAATTTATTAAATTATAATGATTGGGATCGAAGGCAAGAGTTCTGCGAAATTATGGCCAAGCGTATCAACAATAACCCAAATTTCTTGTACAACGTTTGCCTTTCTGACGAATGACGAGGTTAACCGGCATAACTGTAGAATTTGGAGCGACACAAATCCTCGTGAAATGCTGGAAAATGCGATTGAATCGTTAATAACTGAACAATTAGAAAACGATCCTCTACTACTTGAACAACAATTGCATTTTCAACAAGACGGAGCTCCTCCGGACTACGCCACATCAGTTCGCCAATACCTCAATTTGCAATACCTTGGTCGTTGCATTGGAAGAAGAGGTCCTATTGAGTGGCCTGCCCGATCTCCTGACCTGAACCCTCTGGACTTCTTCTTGTGAGGACATCTCAAATCCAAGATTTTTGTGACTCACCCTGAAAATTTGGATTAACTACGCCAAAGAATTGTGAATAAGTGTCGTAAAATAAATCCAATTATGCTGAACCATGTCAGAGACGGTTTTCAGTCATGATTGTATTATTGTATGGAAGTCAATGGAGGACAATTCGAACATTTGATTCAAACACGCAGATTTAATTGATTGATTGTGAGCATGATGATACACAATTCAATTTTTTCAAGAATGTGATTTTTTGAAGATTGTTTAGGTTTTTAAAAAAAGGGCTGGTACATGTAAAAATAACCAAATTATTCAAGGTGGCCCATTCAAGCTGCAAAATTGATTTTTGGCGAAAACGGTTCATCAAATTTACGTTTGTCATACACCGTTGTAAAGAGGCTTTCAAGACCTCTTAAATGAAGTATCACTCAACCCCTCTCCCCTATTCATACGTCAAAAGATGTCCCCCAAACAAAATCATTTGACGTGTTTCGGGAATTTTTTTCACCCACTATGGGATGAGAAATATACGAAGTGGCTCGTCTGGGATGGAACACCCTGTACAATGTTTGTTGGTGAACAGATTTTAAAAGGATAACCTCTTTTCATTTTGTTTTGTATTCTTCTTTTCTCTTGCTTGCACTCATAGAAGAAGTTGTCCAATTTTTTCTTGTTTTGATTTTCGGTTCAACTTAAGTTTTTGAAATAGCGTCTAATGTCCTTGTTTTCGTTTTGTTAGAACGTTTCCAACTATTTCAATTAGAACCTAGGTTTATACCGATATCCATATAACTCTGAGAATTCTCAATTCGAATCCTTTTCTCTCGTATTTTCCTTAATCTGGAAACAAAACTTTCTCGGTGTATAAACGTGTAACTGAATTGCTCTCATTTTTTGAACATGAACAATTCTTTATAAAAATAACTAAATCTAAGTGTTACACAACAATACTCCTAGATAAAGAGTGAGTTTTGCATTGATATCTGAACCCATTAGTATACCGAAGGGACAGTATCTTCGAAAGGGATGTTTTCCCTCCGCGCTTCAGCGGTGAGAGTCCATTTTTAATTGGTTTAATCAGTGCACTTGGCTTCCTGGAAAATTCAACCAATTTTAATATTCTGATGGATTCTGAACAGGGGTAGTCTCAAATTATCGGGTCAGCTGGTTGTTCGAACTTTTTCGCTTTTTCAGTGAGGCTATATTTGAATGTGATTTGGCAATTATAAGAATGCAATTTTCAATATGCTTCGGATAAAATAGTCAGTGAAAAATCTTTTTAGCCGGTAGATGATGCTTCTTTACCAAATCCAACGGGAAAGAATTAGATCAAAATCTGTTCCAATCTATGGTTGTATGTAACGAAGTAGTTCTATACATAATGTGATCCGTGAATTCGAATTATGCTATTTCGGCATTTTAAATTATGATTAGATCTATTTGAACTGATAACTTGATGTACTTGATAAAAGAATGCTCTGAGTCAGCGTCGTTTTTATTTTGTGAGTCTTTTTATCTGAAATACTTTTAAATGTCAACATTAAGTTGATCTGAATCTGTAAATGATACTGAAGGTATATTTGTTACGTTCAAAAGATATGTACTTCAAATATACTAATTTCATAAATAATTGATAAGACAATGTGAAAGATACATATATGAATACATAAAAAGCAAGCAATGAATAAAGACTTTAGCCAACTAATTTGGCCAACATTGTTGGCCAAATTAGTAATTTTTAGTAAAAATTGCAAAAAATGCCCCCTTAAGATTAGGCTCATTTTATTTTTAAAACTCTGAATCTTTATTGAGGTACTGTATCATTATATGGGTCGATCTCAGTAAAACATTATTTCACTTTCTAGAGGTCATGCAGAATACCATATCGAAAATATTTTTCAAAAAAAGTAGAAGGTACTTAACTGAAGACCTTTACAAAGAAACTGGCTTGTTTGATCAATGCTTAATATGGATGCAAAATAAGTCATAATCACAACACACGTACTAAATCTGAGTAGAAAACAAATGTTTCTCTCTGTAGACTAACACACACAGAAATTTATATCATACTTTGGTCCAAAATTATTAAACCTAGTCCCTATAGAAATCACAGTCATTGCTAATAAACGTCAAATGAAATCAAAAATAAAAAGAGATGTAAACGAAGATCATAACAAACTAAAAACCGTATACGTAATCGTATAATAATAGAAAATACAATAAACAATAAAAAACCAAATTATCTGTCTCTCGCAGCGATTTCTACTCCGTTTATTTTCTTGTTTTTAGTCACCACTCAGTATTTAAATATTCAATACAATCCAGGTTGATGACTACAACACAAGCATTGCTTAAGTAGCTCAGCCTGGACTCACAATTTCTAGTTTTAGTTAGTTTTTTTGTCTTTCTTTCTTTTTTTTCTAGTTTCTCAAGTTATTTCGAATCAATTTTGAATTGATATTGTTATAAGTCATACCCTAAAAAAAATAATGCCGGCCGCCACTGGGAGCCATGAAGCAACTGTGACGTGGCTGAGAGCGAGCTCATTTCGAATTGAGTTTCGCGAATCTTCGATGTTTGTCGGTATTCTAGATGTGATGAGAACACCGTTACCGTCGCTTCAATGGAATTCCAAGGAATATTCCATCACCTTCGATTGCCAAATATAAGCACCAACCACACGCCTATCAGGACAGTAGTGAAAGTGACAGTGCGGTGCGCGGATTATTGGTGAACGCACGGGAAAAAACAAAACAAACAATAGATTATACTTAACTGAATAAAATTTACTTACTTACTTAATTGACACCGGTTCAACTTCTGGAGCATATTACGGGTACCTTAATGTGCTGTCCGTTAAAAAAATAAGGTAAGTTGTAATTTTTCTCAAAAAATATTTATTTATTCATTAATTTATATTTTGTCCTCTCCAAAGTAGTGTTCCTCAAATACACTTGTGCCAATCCTGGAAGCTATTCTGATATGCACTTTTGGTGTGTCCAGTGATTTGGCTTTTATCTCTTCAATCATCGCAAAACGTCGTCCTTTCATGGGTCTCTTCAATCTCAGGAACAGAAAAATGTCGCAGCGGACCAAATCTGGGAAATACGGTGGCTGACGCTCAAGCCATGTATTGTTTTTCCACAATACCGGACGTTTTCTTTGTATTGCTTTCCGGAAGCGGCGCATAACTTTAAGATAAGTGTTACTATCCTTATTGACCGTACGAACATGTGGAGCTTAGTTTTGATGATAGTGACTTCTTCAAGAAATAACAATGAAGATTTTTCTTAAGCTCTTCCAAAAAGGTTCAATGAGTTTCCACATATGCATTATTTTTGGTCAGTTTGATATTCCTTTTTCCTATTTTGTCTTTTTATAAAAGAAAAAACATGGCAAAGTAGTTCCGGCAGCTGTTCGTCGGCGGCATATGGGAGTGGCATTGATTATTGTGATTTTGTTAAATAAAATAAGGATACAATAAGGGTGCCACTGACTTTTTTATAAGGTGTTATTTGGAAAAGATCAGAAACCTAAGGTATAGAGTAGATACAGCTGAAATAAAAGGAAGACATACCCAATTTCATACTATTTAATGAGAAAAAGGTTATGCAATTATAACCAAGCATACGATCATATAATATTGAACCTTCTCAAGCCTACTTGACAAATAACTTGCTGATACCAGTATATATACATATATAGGAAAAAATGTGCACCTAGGGTAAAATCATCAATTTTTCCTATTGGAGATTAAAAAATGTTTTTGTGAGTTATGTTATCTCAAGAGGACTTGAATATTGATGGATGTAGCAAATTTATATAAATAATTATACGAATTGTTTGTTTGAATGGTTAAATATAAATAGGTGAATATTGAATGTAAGAACTTAATATTAAATCAAAACTATAATACTGAAAGAACTCTATCATCTATAACTGGACTTTCATCCAACATTGATTTTGAAGAAGTGACAACCGGTTGTATTTTTTCTTTTCGTCTTGTCACTCGCTAGGAATTGGTATATCCAGACTATAGTAGGAAATACCTCGCTGTTTGAGTCGAAGAGGATATCCGAATGGATATATGGAGCCGAATCAGTGAATAGGAACACTCTTGTAGCCCAGGTTAACGTTTACAAATTCTTAGAGATGCAGGATTAGGTTGAGAAAATTTTCCGTAGGAAAGAAAAACCCTGTAAGAATATTCGAGTACATTCTTGGAATAATATAAACACAATGGAGTTGTGGACTCATCTCTGGTACCAAGAGGGTTCTCTTTTGCAAATAAATCGATAAGTAGATTCTCCGAAAAACAGTAATTTTAGTATCGAACACACTGCCATTATACATCACACAATATGATTTGTTTCTGATATTAAAAGGATCGATACTTCCTATCTTGATTCACTTTGTCGACTGCTTGTCATCCTCGAAAATAATTCTGTCATATTTGTGGGATCTCCATAGAGTTCACACACTAGAAACTATCGAAACTAAACGAAGTCTAACAGTGTATTAGAAGAAATTTGTCAACACAGAATACATTTGCTTGTGTTTAGGTGCTCTTTGATTATTTACCAATATACGGCTTCTAAAATAAACATTAAACAAGTCAGCTCAAAATTATTCCAATAACTATATACAATATTTATGATTATTTTCACTGGGCGTGGACACTGTACATATGTACATGGGAGTTAGGTTGATACGTTTTTATCAGAATGGGTGGTTGAGGAAAACGAGTTTGTGAATATATTACTATCTTTTGCAGTTTCTAAACTGGAGCAATATACAGGGTGAAACATTGATCACCTTAAAACAAAAATATACACAGTGAGTGAAAACGAAAACGTTACAAGTTCACGTTGAAAGTTTCAATTCTGGCATTTGACGAATAAAAACCAACCTTCAACAAGCTATTACTTCGTGTGTATTGGGTCTGCAAATACCATTAAACCGCAATTTATTTGCTCTTAATGAGATACATTTCCACTAAGAACAATTCCTTCGATAAAATACTTACTTCAAATCGAAAAGTATTGACATTTTGAAAATATCCATAGAACAAAACTTACTCAGAATCAGTAAATTTATCTTTTCCCGAACTTTATATTTTAGTAACCGGGAAGGGATAGAATCAAACTTCAGTTAAAATACTACTTAATAGTCTTTATGCAAAAGGTATTTGACTTTCCAAGTTATTCCATGAGTTTTATCGAAAGCAGTATCTAGTAATGGATATGAAGTTAGAGTACGTAATTTGATGAGGTAAATATTTTTGATGAATTTCATGAATAATCTGTACAAATATTTTTCGATATTTCTTTGTCTATTAGGCAGAAGTTATTGATGAGATGATGATGCACTCATCACCATCTAATAATTTCTCTATTTAAAACTGAAGAATCACTTGTAGAGTTCCTTACATTTACTGAAACTATAAGATAGATAAGTTTGATCATAATGTTAGCACAAACTTCTGTAGTTTCAATGCATTCCAGTAAATGGAAAATATTATTTGTTATTCTCACACCAAATATTCATATTTTTACATTTTTTCTTTGAAGTTTCTTAAAGCCGCTCACGACATCAAAAAGCCTAGTAAAGATGCCTCAGTGACTGTATATCATTTCTGTCACTTTCTTTTGCTCGTTGCCACTCTATCAGGCTTCTCGATACAAACATTTGTTTGGGGTTCTTACGTTTTCTGAATTTGAATGAGTTGAAAAAATCCAATTGAAAAGGCTGAAAAGGAGTTTCTTTCGCAAAGCGATGTGTTTGCTAATGTGAATACTTATGCACATTTAGGGGTTAAAGCGAGTCTCAAACTTTATTGCACGGTAAAACGTGGCTGAATATTGTTTCTTACTTTATTGGCTAATTTAAAAATTGACACATACATACATTTTCGGAATTCTACCTTCATTGTCTTATTAATTAACGGTTATATTGCATTTTTTGTTTTTATCTCATGTGGACTAACCTGTGAAATGGTGACTCATATGACAGAACATATACAGTGTGGGGCACCGAAAACGAAATAGATCTAATGTCTTCAAAACACATATGTTCTGAAAAAAATTCAAAAACACGTCGATTTGTAATCCAAGGGGGATATCTTCCTATCATAACCTCAACTGTCATACCTCTCCCCCTACCCCTCGGTCACTATCACCCAAACAGCCATATTAATTTTTGCTACCTAACTTTCTGTTTTGGCGCTTTCTTGCGGAAAAAAAACTGTTCTGTATTCCATATTATGATACTTCATTTGCATACTAATTCGACATAAATTCGGTGACAATGCATTATGGATTTTTTCTAAAGGAAAAAACAAAAATCAAGATGAAGGCTTCAATATGTCGGACGAAATTTGCAATAATAGTCTGATTCGAATCAAAATTATTAAAATCATATCGGAAATTATGATTTTTTTTGTCGATGCAAAATACAAGATGGCGGCGAAATTTGTAATTATGGTTCGATTCGACCCGGCACCAAAAACGAATTCTTCAAGCATATGTGTTATGACAATAATGCAAAAACACGTTGATTTTAAATCCAAGGGAGACATCTTCCTGTCGTAACCTCAACTATCATACCTCTCTCCCTACCCCTTGGTCACTGATGCAATTTGAATAGGGAAAGTACTAACTGTGACAAAGCACTGAAAAGGTAATTTTATAAGGAATTCAGATATGTGAGTGTCCGCTACCTAACTTTTCATTTTGGCGGCCTTTTTCGTATTCCAACTTATGATATTGTATGTGAAAAGTAATGCGAACAATTCAAGAGAAAAGAACAAAAATTGAAATAAATTAACAAAATACAAAAACTACAGGAAAATCCTTAAGGCGCTCTGAGAGCGGTGCCTGTGCGAAAGTAGCAATTCACATTAGATTTGAATTGCTGGAGATTGAATCCATTTGGAAAAACGTTCTCAGGAAGTTTATTCCACATGAACGCAGTTCTTCAAAAGTGACGTTCGAGGTGTACTGAGCTAAACCTCAAAACGATGAGCAGCCACAGTCCATCGCGTATTTCTGGTGTGTACTGCTCTTGGTGAAATCAAATGTGCCAAGTCATTTGAACACTTCCCGTGGAAGTATCTATAGAAGAGAGACAAATCTCTAATAAATCAGCAGATCGCATCCTCTTTTTCCAATCCAGTTCCTAGAAAATCTTCCATCATTCAGGTACTGACGAACCGCTACAGCAAAATGTGGAGGAGTTCTGTCATGTTGGAATATTAGTTGATTCTCAAGGTATTGGTTATCTTTTTCTTTCATGTCCGTTAACGTTGGATCAACGGTATCGGATCAACGGTATACATGTCCCCAGTCAGATTACCTGGTAGAAAAAATGGACCAATAATACGATCGGTAAATATTCCAGCCCAAACCTTTAACTTTTGTGGGTATTGCGTATGCATTTGGTGAAACACCCTAGGACTACAATCTGACCAGTACCGACAATCATGCCGATTGGCAACCACGTTGAGATAAAAACTACATTCATCCGATAAACAAATGTTGAAAACGAAATTTGGATCTTGTATAGCATGTTTACTCATGATTTCACAAAATTGTATGCGACGATAAAAGTCGTCTTCGTTAAGTTCCTGAACCAGTTTAGTTTTATATGGATGGAATCTGTGAGCTTTCAAAATTCGCCCGACGGTACGTCGACTTACTCCAGATAATTCGGTAAGGTTTTGTGTACCAAGAGTTGGATCCGCAGCAACCTGATCTAAAACGGCTACCTCCATTGCTTCGTTTCTTACTGGGTTTTCGATTTGACGTTTTTTTTTGCCACAGATCCTGTTTGACGAAATTTTGAAATTAGTTCCAAATCGTATTTACAATTTACGATTTTTTTGGTTTTGCTCATTCTAAATTCTACTGTCTGGGTTGGTACATTCATTGTTTTTGAAATAATATTCAATTATTTCTACCCTATCCTGAATAGACTACCATTTTTATATTTTACTCGTTGATGGACCTGAAGTACCACTGACAAGAAACTGACACACAAGCACTAAAAATGTTTTTTATTATACCAATACACAGGCGTAGTTAGTCAATTTTTATTCCAAAAGTACGAATGTCGCCAAATAACTCCAAAAATGCCCAAAAACGTCATACGATGCTTTGAGAATAACTTATACTCATTTATGGCAGTTCATGGCGAATAATTTGAGTATCTACTGTAATTTAATGTAGTTTGGGATGATTGGATTTGAATTTATGCAAGGTTTTCCATTTTTTAAAGCTTTCATTCAACTTGCTCTCGGATAGTTAGTATGTATGTATGGGACACATCTTGCAGCTGACTTTTGACCCATTTCTAGTTGTCCGATCAACTTGAATCGAGACTTGAACTTTAGTAGGTGTTCATCATTGCGATGATAATGCATTATGGAATTTTTGTTGGAGAAAAAACAATAAAATGGCAGGTCCAGGATGGCGGATGAGATTTTCAATTATAGTCCGATTCGATTCAAAATTGGATTGTGGGGATTTTTGGTACAGATTTTCAGCATGTCTAAAACGAATTGAATAAAAAGCTTTTGAATCCGATGAGAAGAAAAAGAATAACTTGCCACAAGTACAAAATAGATATTCTTACGCGGTAAAATTTTTATTCTCTTTCGCACAAAATAACCTACGTCGTACATAAAAAAAAATATAATTTTCTTGTTAGCACATTTGTATGAAAGCTTTTTTGTTATTTATTCAATTAAATCTTTTTAGAGATACTAGAAACTTTTAAAACCTCCATATGCCAATTTTGAATCGAATCGAACCACAATTGCAAATATCGTTCGGCATCTTGTTTTTTGCATTGACAAAACAATCATAATTTTCTACCCTAATTTTGATTAGAATCGGACTATAATTACAAATTTCGTCCTCTATCTTGTAGCCACCATATTGTTTTTTTGCATTGACTAACAAATTATAATTTCCGACCCTGAAAACTACCACTTATCAATTTTGAATCGAATCGGACTATAATTGCCAATCTTGTCCGCCATTGTGTAGCCGTCATTTTGTTTTTTCCCTTAGAAAAATTCCGTAATGCATTGTCACCGAATTTATCTGTTAGGAATCACACATTGAAAGGTAAGACCTCGTTAGTCCTTAGTTCGCACAAGTTTCTCAACTTCTGAGAGTTCGTATGGGGACGACAGCTGATTAACAGAAAAAAAGATTTTAAATAGTAAATGAAGTATCATAATTTGGAATAACGAAACAGTTTTTTATCCTCAAACACGTGCTAAAATAGAAAGTTAGGTAGCGAAAATCAACATGGCCGAATTCTTTATGTATTACCTTTTTAATGATGTGTCACGCTTACTATTTTCCCTATTCAAATTGTTTGGGTGATAGTGACCGAGGGGTGAGGGAAGAGGTATGACAGTTGGGTTATGATAGAAAGATGTCCCCCTTGGATTACAAATCGACGTGTTTCTACATTTTTTTCAGGAAACATGTGTTCTGAAGATATTCGATTTGTTTCGTTTTCGGTGCCCCACTCTGTATGTGACAGAAAATATTTCGACAAAATAAAACACCAATTTGATTTATGAATTCAACGATATGAATGTTTTTAAAAATCCATATATCTGTGAGTATTCAATCTTAGGGTCCGTTTACGTATTAGGTAAGCACCATAGGAGGACGGGGTCTTTGCTTTGCTTATTTTTTTTTGATGACATCGGATGCGGGGGTCTAGATCATTATAATGTCAGCAGTAGACAGTTTTTTTACATATATGGCAACCCACATATGTTTGAAAAATGAGTAATTCTTATAACAATGTTCACGTAAGCATGGGAGGAGGTGGTGTGGAGGAAGTTCAAACTGTTTGATCTTCCTCTTAAAGATGATCACTTGGTGATTGAAACACGTGTCGAGGTATTGAAAACGCTACTGTTAGTGCACGTCACAGAAGAACACTGATCATATCTTGATGATTCATCAGTATATGATCAGTTTTATCTACTTCAACCGCTACTGAACTAATATTTCGACCGGTATCATGTTTTTTGATCAAGTTATCAGTTGTCCATTGGTTGTCATGATGACATATCATTAGTAATGTCTGTACTCATGTAATGTATACATGGTAAATAAAAGATTTTTCTAAAGTTTGAATCTTTTGCCTGTTTATTTGATGTTTCATACCTGTCTGATGGCTTTTATGCAAAATCAAAGACATTGTTCCATATGAAACAATATTTTCCATATACAACGAATGGCAAAATTAGATGGGTTGTAGAAAAACAAGAGATTGCCATTCAACAAAGGGATGAAATATTTCCATTGACAACTTCACAAGACTGTGCCTGAATTGTAATAGGACAGTAATGGAAGAGGTAACTGCTTTGGAAGACGACTGGACGTTTCTCAAGCTGAATATTTTGAAACAAACTTCGAGCGAATCGTCCATAGTATATAACTCTAGACTCAATCTGTAACGCTTAACTCTGAAGTGCCGAGTTGATGTTTCTGTTCTGAAAAACATTTATATCAGAGATAAAGCTAGGTCTTGCATACATCACTTGGATGAGAACGGTTTTTCCTGAGACGAATTATTCCTGGGATGCAGTTCAATTTTCGATCATGTATAATGAAAAAAAGGAATTTGGTTGCTTTCTTGCAAGAATGTACAGAACAAGCCACAATGGGATTACCAGGATCCCTGATAAAGTTCAGTTCCGCAATATCTATACCTACTGCGATTCTGTACCAGTAGAAGGTGGAGACAGATATCTTTGTGAAAAAAACTCCTGGTTTTTTTGTGCAAACTCAAACGAGGGCTCTCCGACGACTTTTTGATAGTCATTTTCCAATATCCTTTATATGCATAAGTATGGCAATTTCAAATGTAACAAGATCACTTGCACAAAGATTCGTCCCAGAAAATATTGGTTTCGGTTCAATCACTCGGGAACAATACATTCAACGCCATGTTGATTAGTTCACAAATATATTATATAATCCAAATCCTGAACAGCGTAAAGTTATTGCATACGTAGATGAGACCTATTGTGAAGTGGAGAGCAGCAAGAATTTCAAAGTACTCCTTCAGTCTTACTGCAGACACAAAAATTACCATTTATTGAAGCCAACATTAATTGTTGCTTCCAACGCAACGGTTATATTTTGTCAATTCAAGCACCTCACTTCTCCGACCCCAGAAACAACGACGCCTAAACTTTGCGAAATGATTGTTAGCTAGACATTAATGGAATAAGAAACTGGTTTGTTGAGGATAACATTTTTGTTGTCGATTGTGGTTATAGAGATGCCATTCCTCATCTGGAAGCATTAGGTATAGTACATAAAATGCCCTACAGTCTACAGAATGGACAACAATCTACTACTGCAGAGGCTAATGCCTCTCGCCTCGTGACCAAAACCCGGTAGATGATTAAAATGTGCAATGAACACATGAAATCAATCTTTAAGTTTTTTTCGACCACAATATCAACCCATCACTTTTATCATTTGAGTGACTTTCTTCGTATTGGTGGAGCAATTATTAACAAATACCACCCAGTGATTGAAATGAGAGGAGCAGGTGCAGAATTAGCCCAACTGATTCTGAAAAGATCTCGCCAGATAAATAGGGTATAGAACATAATACAGGAAGAAAATCTCAGGAGGAGACGGGAAAGATGGATGCCATTGGACCATCATCATTTTCTTTATTTTCCTAGGCTGACCCTGAACTATTTACGAGATTTGACTGTCGGTACATATCAATAGAGACTTGCTCCATCATACGATACAAGATTCAAATCAGAGGGAAGCACCAAATGAATTTAATTTCAATGCCCCACTTCGATATCCCGGATTACTTTGTTTCAGAGTTTTTTCCCGGCATCGCGATGGCACAAAATATATAATGTAGATACAGTACACAAATGAAAATGATAACCCTATAACAGTTTTTTATTGTACTTGCAAGGCAGGTGCCAGAACATTGTGCACATGCGACACGTTTTTTTCGTACATATTTTGTAATACAATTGACTTTCATTATTGTCCCCTGTATCACCCCCTATATATCATTGGCGCGGTAGTAGTACGCCCGACTCACGATTGGAAGGTCGTGGGTTCGATACCAACCTCGACCTGATAATTTTCTCGAGAGAATTTATCTAGTTGAAGCTGGGATGATTCTGCAACCGTGTTAGAAATCACACGTTAAAAGGTAAGACCTCCTTAGTCCTTAGGTCGCACAAGTTTCGACTTCTGAGGTTTGTCGTTCGTAGTGGTGCGACATCTGGTTAACGCAATAAACATATTTTAAAACAGATAACCATATCCATATCCGTTGACTAACTTTCTCACAATATATGGTTTTCATGATGTTATAAAAAGTATTTTTAAATTCCTCGGATAATGGCTTTATACGTCACCCTGCATGGTTTGCAATTATTGACAAACGGTGCTGTAAAGACACAAGACCCATGAAAGAATTGCTAAAACGCATTCTACAATTCCGAGAGAAATGAAGTTGCAAAGTAACACGGCCTATTTCTCCCGTTTAACTACCAAATTCCCCATTTTGCCGACTTTGAGCAATTTTTTTCTCAAAAACTGTTCATTATTTTTCGTTGTGCCCGTGGAGACTTTTGACCAGGACATTGAAAAATTTATCATATCAAAAAATCAGCACCAAAAGCCATTTTCCATAGGGTTTGTGCGTGTGGTCCTTTGTGAATCTTTTTGAAAGTGTGAACAGTCAAAATATTCATGATACTAATAAACATTAGTATAAATCTTCCTTTCCCGACTCTCTTCACTATTCTCATTATGAGTAAAATGTAAAAATTAATATTTCATTCTGTTTATAACAAGCGAAAGAGCTTTGCCGAAAATAAATTATAGATTGAACCGGACAAGCAGGATGATAGATTATCGACACGCCGAGTTGGAAAAGGACAGATGAATGAAATAAATTACAGGAAAGAGAGAGCTCGATCAGGAAGGAACAAGATGGATTGCAGCATCCCTAGATGGTTTCCATAGTTACGCTCCAGGACTATGACGTCGACTCACACAGAAGGTGCCAAGCAGTGGCGCAACTTCATTTTTTCACCAAAAAAGAGCAAATTGTTAATCAAATGTTTGATTTCATTCCCAAGAAACAAAATATCATGTAATTATAATTGTTTTAAATAAAACATAACTTCAGATCTTCAATTGACATGAGTGAAAAATTTTTTACAGTATCAATTATCAAATCCAGGTGATGCCAAGCATGTGCCATTAAAATAATTTTTTTTTTGAAAAATTTTATATTAAATATGTCTTTGTGCTTCCTCTCTGTGATGTTAAACTGAATATATGACAATTTTCTACATGATGAAAAGTATTATCTTTGTTTTCTGACTTTGTACTATAACCTCAAGTTAATGTCTTGATAAAGGGAATAAACATTCTCGAAAGCTCGACCATATGACAAAGAGTATTTTTTAGATAACAGCCCATAATTTCAAGAAACATTTACATAATCATCTTTGCAATTCAGATTTTCATACATATCCTACAAGAAATGGTAATTTTATTAGGTTGAAAAAACATTTAACTAATTTATATGAGAACAGTCCATCC
>WOGR01001776.1:0-18952 GCA_015342045.1 Leptinotarsa lineolata | reverse complement strand
GCGTTGGATGAGAATCTCATCCTAAGAGCGGTTGAAGGTCCCCGGCAACTCGGGCGGATCACGTGGTAAGAGAGCCTACTGGTTGTATTCTACTGTGGTTGAGCCACGTTCAAATTTATTGAGTCCCAGGCACTTTGCTGTTTGGGTCGGATCTTCCCTGCACTGATGAAAGGTAATACCTTGAAACCGGTCTGTAGGTGATCTACTCGTATAATTTCAGCATGGTCCTCTTGCTGGGTGAACGAGAAATATCTGCGAGACTAACCTCTCCAGTGTGATCTTAACCGGGGAAGTAGTTGTTTTCCTAACAGTTTTTTGAAACTTCAAAGCTCTTTATCTCAAAAACTGAAGTTTCGTACCGTAGTCAAGAAACACCCTGTATGGTATAATTTTGGGTTATATGTTTGTATACAAATATTGATTTTCACCGTTTTATATACGACAAAGTTTTTGACATACAAAAGTGTTTTCTGCATAACACAGTCAATAAAAAATATCCATCTATCAATAAGTGATTTTCTAAATTACAAATGATTATTGTTATCATTATTATTATTATTATTTTGTTACTTAATTTCAGGCTATGACTCCTGAAGAATTCAAGGAAATGAGCATAGCAGCTAGACTAACGGATCTGCAGCCCCACCACAGTTCGCAGTGTGGCAACTGTCCCCACTGTGGGAAAGTCTACTCGAATCAGTCTGCCCTGAAATACCACGTGCGTCTGGTGCATTCCGATCTGACCAATATGTACTGCTGCCACCTGTGTCCAGAGTCTTTCGATTATCGGGAGGGGTACAAAAAGCACATGGCAGAGGTGCATCTTATTAGAAACTAGACATATAGTTTATCTTTGTTATCCTTTTGTAATTTTTTTATGTTATACTATTTAATAAATTGGTTTTTGTGATCATTGTTGTTTTGAGTTTACCGAATTTTTTCTGGCCTCTGAAAAAACCGTCATGATGTTCATCACACATCTATTATACGGTATGATGAAAATCTCAATAAGTTGCTTTTGGTCTAAATATTTAAATCGAATCCACTGACTTCATCCGAGTTAAATCTACCGTTGAAAATAATTTTATTTTCTAGTCCTCCAATTGAAGCATTGTCACCAGTGAATTTGAATTTATGGTGAAACTTATTTCTTGCATTATGAAATTAATAATATTGATTTATGTAATAGATGTGGTGATGTTAGAATTTCCGGGTTATGCATTTTATATGTTCCGTAGTTCCAACCATATTATGTTTTTTGTAAATCAGACAAACGATTTCCAGAATGAAAATACAAGTAACAGTGAGAATTTTTTCTCTCAAAAATAATGGTCTACATGACTCACGCACTCCCACCGCTCGATTTTGCAAAACAAACACTGAATGAAAAAGTTGTTGACTGCAAAATCCCCAGAAAGCAACACCATATCTCAGGTGAGACTCAATTAGGGAATGATATATTATTTTTGTTGTGGATGATGGTTCATTCGATACCTTCTATTCGAAGTGCGTAACATCCTGATGCCAATTTTTCATTCAAAGCTGAAATATGTTGGTCAAATTTTAATTTGTTATCCATGAAGATTCCCAGGTATTTTAAATGGTTTTTATTCTCAAGAATATGACCATTCACTTATGTAAGACCTGAACCAGTCATTACACATAAAAGAAGTTCAGCAATCAAAAGCTTTGGAGAAATCGCAGAATACTGCCGTTACGACCTCCCCATTGTTGAGATGTGTAAATACATGTTCAAGAAAGGAAAATATTGCATCATTTGTGCCTTTTGCCTTCTGAAAGCCAAATTGATATCTGGTTAATATATCGTATTTATAAAAAAAAGCTAATACTTTTTTTTTCACCAGTTTTTCTATGATTTTTGAGAATGTTGAGAGCATGGAGAAAGGTCTAAAGTTATTTGGATCTTTTGCATTGCCGCCTTTGAATAAAAGAATTACAAGAGCTATTTTTAGACACGGAGGAAATTTCCAAGGGAAAAAGATTCATTTGTAGCCATTACTACTGTATTCAAAGCACTATGACAACTATCATAACCTAACAAAGCGAACGTCGCCAATTTGTTCAATCTGCTTTTTTTTCTAAATTTTTCAAATGTTTCAATAGGTTTGCTGCTATTCTAAAGATTTTATTGAGTTATAAATATGTAACTAACACGACTTTGTAATTTTGTTTTTTATTAGGTTGTTTCAAAATTTTCGTCCGTTTTCTATGAGTCTACTTCAAACCTTAATATCTCAGTGAATACATATACAATTCAATCGAAATAAGCGCTACATGAATCAGTGCACTTTTGCTAATGTTACATAAGTCGATTAGTTCCGTCCCCATAAAAATTGTGTACTGGGGATTCGATGAAGTCGACGAAGGCCTTTTTGCCTGGTCCTGATTGGCGAAGGTTCTACCGGTGGGAAAGTTATCGAAGTGCTTGAAAAAACGGTAGTCGGTTGGCGAGAAGTCTGGGGAGTATGGTGGGTGAGGCAAAACTTCCACGCTTTATTCTTTTAATTTTCGCTGACCATACAGTAGCCTTGGTAATTTTTTGGTAGGTTTTCCTGAACGTTTACTGTTGTCACACGTGACAACCCCATCCAAAAAAGGATCGTTTTGGTTACGCAAAAGCAAAGATAACACACCTTGAAACGTGACAATTTCTGTCGATCATTCAAATTGTGGAGCACACACTTTTCGAGCATTTCGACCTTTCCAATACGTTCTAAACCATCAAAAACCGCATGGGAGTTGACGCCCAGTTCTTCCGCCATCCCACGCACCGTTTGTGATATGTCAGTCTCCACCAGGGTCCCCATATCCTCGTCCTGAATTACTGTAGGTCGACCACTTCGGGGCTCATCTTCCAGTCTAAAATTTCCGGAATGTTCTATCTGAATGGTCTGTTTCGGCAGCGCTTTGGGTCTATTTGAATTCGTAGAGAAAAACTGGCCGAAAATCGCTTAACGATATCATATAATAATAAGCTGAAAAGAAGCACAAAAATAAAATTTGGAAAAAAATAACAGCATCAATGTATAGAGTACAAAATTCTCTATTGACCAGTATATACCAAGACACAGTAGAATAAATATTTATTGAGATACAAAAACACATGACTTTAAAACGGACAAAACTTTTGAAACAAGCTAATATATTTGATATTGAATTGTGAAATTAAATCATCGGGGTTGAGTCTATCTCTGAAATTAAAACTGATTTTTTTAACCCGTCCTCAGTTCACATAAAATGAAGGTGATATCACAATATCAGAGCTTTTTTATTTACTTCTCTTTGATTCGCATTATGTACCCAGACCAAATATATCCGATACACTTCATCTCAACTGCAAACAAACACACAAATACTCGGCTATTGAAATCCCGTTCAGAGAGCAATAAAAAATCATTTACAGCAATTCTCTCAATGTATTTGCCATACGTAATTTCGATAAGATAAACTCCGCTTCAACATCAGATAATTAACCGTATCGGGTCAGTTGGAACACATAACTCCCTGGTATGGATGTCCTTTTCAATTCGCTTAATTCTCTTGTTCGGTCAATTGTCGACGATTGGTCTGTGATGTGTTGACCACAGTCAGCCGATATGGAACACACTGTGAACACGGTGAGAAATTTCCTGCTGAAGAAGAAGCAGGTTTCAGACGTTTTGGAAAAACCCGCGAGTGTTCCTCAGATAGGCTTCAGGGTGTCGTTTTGTGAAAATGCCAAACAGTTCAGGGTGAAAGTGATAGGAGCCAGGCAGTTGCCTACCGACTATGGGAGTGTGAAGCCCAGAGGGTACTTAGTCAAGGTGGGTTGATAGAATGTAAAAGTCTCAATGTGGCATTCATAAAAACACCATTACTTTTTGAAACATTTTAACTCGAACTCGGAATTCAACAAAATTCTGCGTTTGAAGTGAAGATTTTCCGAGTTGAAAGTCGTTCTTTGATAAAATTTCAAACTTGAAATAGAAATTAACCAAAACCCAAGTTTAAATTAGGAATCAACAGAAGTTTCAACTTTAAATAAAGAAACCAACAATATAATATCTAGTTTAAAGCCTGTATTTACCAAAATTTCCAGTTTAAAAGTGGCACTTCTATAATTATATAATTTCTAGCTTAAAGTGGAACT
This sequence comes from Leptinotarsa lineolata, assembly GCA_015342045.1. Lineage (NCBI taxonomy): Eukaryota > Metazoa > Arthropoda > Insecta > Coleoptera > Chrysomelidae > Leptinotarsa > Leptinotarsa lineolata. The sequence continues at coordinate 14,802 of WOGR01001776.1, read as the reverse complement.
TCAGCACAATTTATTATTTAAAGTTTGATTTTAATAAAAATTCCGAATTTAGAGTCGGAATTAAAAGAACAACTGAGGTCAACGTTTTGATCTTCACATACTTTTATTTTTGGAAATGAAGTTTGTGAAGATCAAATCGTTTCCGGAGTAGTTTGTAAAATTCCGAGTTACAAGTCTGAAATCAACAAAAGTCCGGGTTTACATTCGGAATTTAACAAAATTCCGGGTTCAAAGTCTGACTTGATCAAAATTTCGAAATTAAACTCGAAATTTGATGATACTTTTATTAAATTCCAACTTTGAACTCGAAGTTTTTATCAAATTCCGATATTAAACCCGTAATTTTGGTAAATTCCGACTTTGGAATCAGTTTAGTAGTGACTCAAAATTATTTATAGCATTTCTAAGCCTTCGCAAATCAAACAAATTATTTAAATTACTGAGTCGACAAAAACTATTCTCGCCAAAAACTTTGGGTTCAGTTTAATATTGAGAGATCTTTCGTTACATTGTCAATTCTATGTTATTCAATATTCGGAGGAAAATTGGTTGTATAGTTAGTATTTCTTTTTGCTTGTTTTTGACAATATCGGCGAATAAACAATTTTCAATGATATATTTTTTTTTCAAATTATCTTTTCTTCATATTCCACTACAAAAATTTATTGCCAGAACTTCTTTACAAAATATTTCTTCTCAGCAATATAAAGTTTGATGACAGTATTGATATAAATTAATACTTTTGAAAAAATCTACAATCTTATTATTGTATCCTATGAAAACTGATATCTCTAACGCACAATTGTTGACAATCTTTTTTCTAAGTTTTGTTACAGAGATATTTCAATTGTAATTGATGTTTAATAGTGACAGATATATATTATTTAACGAGCAAATATGTATAGCTGAAATTAAAACCCGTGCATGAAAAATAGCTTTTGTATACAAAAAGAATACTATACTTTGGCCACGACTGTTAAGCGTTTATGCAAAGACAAATATTTATTAACATTATTATTATTACTTATGACATGGTATGTCAGGATTAACTTATAATTGTGATGGATTTGGTCGATACTTGATGAAAATCCATAACGTATTCAAGTTAACACTTTATTATGAGATTTTCACTGAACATTTTACAAAACCGCAACACGTGTTTGCTATAGGAATGAACACTTTTATGGAAGCTACTGCATAACGAAATACTTGTTGCGGTTTTGCAAACTGTTTAGTGAAAATCTCATAATAAAGTGTTACTTGAATAAGTCAATCAATCACAATTCAATATCAATTATTTGTTAGTTGATTGGATGCAGGAATAAAATTAATGTCCAAATAATTATGTTTTGATTACATACATGAGAATTAGAATTATTTACTCGATATTTTTTAGCTATAATTTTTTGGTTTCTATATACTTATAACTCTCAGCCACTAATGATGATTTCCATTATCCAAGCCGTTATGTGACCACCCAATGAATAGAGTTTCAGAAGATTTGCGAAAACAATATCCAGCATCATAATTTTTTTGGATTCTGTGTTTTTAAAGAGCAGTAAGACCTTTCCTCACATTGGTGAATGCTAATTCTTTGACCAACTGAAGTTCTGATAATTTAAAACCATGAAAATATGTTTTTATGCATTTCATGAAATTGATCGGTAATTGCAAATTTTTATTATATTTTCGTCTTGGTTACATTAACTGAAGAGTTTACTGCTTTTGCAATAATTCACAAATGAACTCTTTGTTAACATTTCATTATTAGCATCTTTTGTTAAAAATATCAGGGAAACAAACATTAAAAAGGTCCACGTCTTATCAACGATGAAAGTATAATCGAAGAAGATATGTTATCATTCTCGTAGATTGTAAAATATATCGATTTGTTTCGTAGAATATTTCAAAATGTGGTTCCTTTGAAGTAGCCTAACTATATGAAGTACGAGGTCTGTTGAAAAATTAGATGAATTTTCATATTTCTCAAAAAACTTTTTATTTATTCATCAATTTCTATTTCGTCCTCTTCAAAGTAGTCCCCTCAGTGCCTCAGCCCCACTTGTGCCATGGTTTTTTTTCCAATCGTCGAAGCAGTTCTGATATGAACTTCTTGGTATGTCCTTGAGCTCTCTCAGCGATTCGGTTTTTATCTCCTCAATCGCCGTCCTTTCATGGGTCAGGAAAAAGTCGCAGGGGGGCAAATCTGGTGAATACGGTGGCTGATTGGCCAAAAAATTACGAAAAAGCAATGATGATTGAGTAGGTGCATTATCGTGATGCAAAAGGATTGAATTGTTTTTCCACAATACCGGACGTTTTCTTCGTATTGCTTCTCGCAAGCGGCGCATAACTTCAAGATACTACTCCTTATTGACCGCACGACTATGTGGCAAGAACTCCTGATGAACTACGCCACGGTAATCAAAAAAAACAGTAAGCAAAACGAAATTTGGCGTACTGGAATGTTACTTAAAGCAATTGTGACAATGATGTAATCGGCCGATACTTGATGAAAATCCATAACATAACGTTAAGACACGCCCAAAGAAGCCATTCCATGGAGAAACACGTGTTGCGTTTTTGTAAAACTGTTTAGTGAAAATCTCACAATAAAATGTTTTTTGAATGAATTGTGACAATATAATAAGGGATTGTTTTATAAACAACAATACCAGAAATGTGTACTTTTCTAGATATAGATTACAGATCCTCTCAACTTCGTCTCTTCAACAAACTTTTTTTTTAAATCCTACAGATACGAATAGATTTGCTCATATTTTTCATTCCGGCAAACAAACTTCGAATCATCTGAGAAAGAAATATGGTCTAATCATGGTATCGTCAAACATAAAATTAGTGATTGATTCAATAATCATTCGCTTAATCAGTAGTGACGGTTGTTGTTTTCCCTTTTTTTTTAAAATGAACGCAACCCAATAGCCCAATTACATTCTGAAATTGAAGAATTGTAATGATTAATTCCGTCAAATCAACTAATTAATAATTTCGATAGGCTTCCTTTTCAAGATGGCAACAAGAATCACTTACATAGGGTTTTACACTATTAATTTTACTATGGACATTGAATTATATCCAACAATTATCTTATTGAAGTTTGCTCACCAATAAATTTATTGGTTGAGACTGTGTTTCCAAGGAATTTCTTTTTACTGAATGGAAACTAGATAATCAAATTCTTGTTGCATTGCAAATCAGAAAAGTCAATAAATGAAAATTTCAAGGGTTATTATTAGCAAGAAAATATTTTGACTATTCCAGAACACAAAGTAAAAGTAGTGAAGACTGTGTTTGTGCTGAAAGTTATATTTTTTAAACCGCTGTTCTTGAATAAATCTTTTTTTATATTCATGATAAAATTGTACTTCAAGCTATTACGCATTTCATTGTCGTCAGTTATTCCATTTATAAGTACCAAATAAAGTAATTACCCAATATATCGTCCATAAAATGCCATATAAACTCTCATGTGCACATATTACGAAATATTTGCATGTCACGGTCAAAAATTTGGCCTAGATGAGATGGCAACAGAAAAAAATTTCCCACCTAACTGATTCCTTTAGCTCCGGTTTATGAGCTCCTTTTACTACTTCGGGCATTGGCAGTTTTAGAGACGACCTATAAATAGAGTTTGTGGAATGCTAATATAAATAAACATTATGAGTGATCGTATATTTCGAAGAAATTTCATTGTTGACATTAATCTGATTCTGAGACATTTCGGTTTGAAAAAACTGAGAATATGACTCAAGTTCTTTTCTATAATATAATAAATATATTTGCGATACCTCACGATGATACACTTACTTATAGGTAATGTTTAATCAACTACAGAACTATTACATTGAAACACTAATTCAACATTTGCAAAACCATCTCTTGGGATTGTTCTTACAGTATTTTTATCAATTATGCCATTAATAGTTGAATAGTTAGTGAAAATCAATATAATTCCACTAATTGGTATCTTCAAGAAGCTCTATTCTGTAGACTGTGTTGGGAATTGTCTGTTGGAAACTGTTCTATATAAGACACATACTGACATGATTTAGAAACGTAATTATTTTTCTTCTCGCAAATGTCGATTTCTATTATGAAAGATATTTGAAAGATACCAGTACGTAGAATTTCATTCTCCGACACAAACATTCTCCTAGACTGCTCAATCGAAAGTTATTGGTTTATTAAAACATTGTAAATTCCGATCGAAACATTATTCTGAATTTTAGCAATTTCATTGAAATTGAAAAGAATACGCGGCGTGCAGTTAATGCATCTAGCCGCGTTAAAGAACTCTGGATATAATCTGCTGATCTAACCGTTAATGATTTCACACTCTAATAACTACGCCGGGCCAACGAAATTCAAAGAAAAATCAACATAGCTATGTTTTATCTTGTCAGATCTCATAATCCATCTGATAACCAAATTCAATTTCAGTTTAACAGCAAGCAATAAACTTTTACTACGAAACCATCTGACGACAAACTTTACATCATGTAAGAAGGCATTATCACTAATCCTTGTTAGTGATTATAAATTCAACGGCGTTGGAATAATCACCTATGGGTAGGGAATTCATTTATATTTTTTATCAGTTTAACATTTTTTCATTAACGATACATTTTTTCATCTACTGGATTGGGCTTGGCTTGTCTATCAAATGGTACTTTCCAATAACTCATTGCGAAAAAGATTACTAAATCCGGAGTTCCAAAAAATGTTTACTTGTTTTGAAAGTAATTATTTTGAATAGAAACATTTAATTCCAGTTTTTTATGTTTCTCTTCAAATCTGAGGAACATACAGAGTATCGTTACCAGCACCAGCAGCAAAATGATTTCGAAAATTATTTTCGTCATTTTATTAGTTTCCCCTTGAACCATTCCCGGACGTTCATGATCTAATGCTCGTTTAATCCAATGTATGCAACGTTTTGATGCAAATTTTGTAATTTACTCTATAAACAATGTCAAGTTCCGCTAAATTATGATGAATGATATGCTGTTTAAACTAGAATTTCCATTGAGTTGGTACTAACTTTATATTAGGCACACAGGAGAATTTTGAAAATACCTCATATAGTGTACTTTCCAGAATATGTTCATTAAACAATTAAATTTGCTTCATTAGATTAGGACCGGAAGTTCATACTGTTGGTTGACTTCGCAAAAAGAATAAGTTTATTGAATAAATTATAAGATCAAACGAAATTACCGGCGTTAAGTTCGATCCTAGTTATATAAAGGCCTCGTCGAAATAAATAATAATAATGAATGTACTACCATTGCTTGCGTCTTGAACCGCACATTTTTGAAGCTAGATGCCACCTTCGCCCTTTCACTTCTCCGCTTCTCCGTCATCCTCGATCTAGAATGCCCAGTGATATCATTCTTCTTTGTATTCTTCTTGCATCTCAGAGGGCATTGCAAATTGGTCTTCCGTAGGTCCCTAATTGATTCGACGAGGTCTTCATATAACTGAGATCGAACTTCACTCAGGTAAGTTTGATCTGATGGTAATATATCAGCCTCGTCTCATAAATAAGAATAATTGTAGATGTTGATAGCAGGATGAAACATGTGAGGTTTACTACCTGTTAATTATTAATAATGAAAGTAAATTTGAAAGTATTTTTCCAGAAGGTTGTGTAAAAATAATGCATTTTTCAGAAAATTGAAACTAAGAAATCATTGGTTCTCAGTTCTTGGTCCACTATTATCCCTACTGTATATAAATGATCTGACATCTATCGATATTAAAGGTGAGTTCAAACTATTCGTTGACGACACTACAATTTTATGGCATGATCAAAATCCCTCGGAACTTGAAAAAATAATAAATGGTGATATTGGCAAAATAAAAAGATGGTGTGACGCAAATCTTCTCAATTTCAATATATCTAAAACGAACGTAATTTGTTTCAAACGTTCCATTAACAATTTACTGGTTGACAACATCCTTGTTGTGAATAAACCATCAACGAAATATCTGGGAGTGATTTGAAATTTGAAGACTATATCAGGGGACTCAAATCTAAGTTGCCCTCTGGGCCTTACGCTGTGAGGCTGACATCTTTTGAGTTAGGATTTGCTGCTGACAAAGCTACATATCACTCTCTCATATAATCTCACCTACGATATGGAATCCCTTTTTGGGGTGCATGTACTGGGACAACATTACAATCAATTTTAGTCATACAGAAAAGAGCTGTACGTTTTTTGTGTAAACCAAAGCGACGAGATTTTTGCAGACCACTGTTCAAGGAAAAGAAAATCCTCACTGTAACATCAATTTTCATTATTGAAACTATATGTCTCATTGCAAAACATCAAAATAGGTTTTCGATTAACGCAAACGCTACTCGCCAAAAAACAACTTTAATTTGCCCATTCCAAAATATTTCCTTATTGAAGACTCTCATTTATAATGAGTTGAAAATATTCAATCACCTTCCATCCCATTTAAAAGGCGCATGCCATAACAGGTATTTCAGGGAAGTTTTGAATGATTTTTTTGTGAAAGAGCCTATTATTATTTATCAGAGTATCTACTTGAAAATTTTAATCAATACACTAGCAATGTATATTATTTTATAGTATATAGTTTTATCTGACTGAGTAGCAATAGCTAATATGTGAATTTTGTTTTTTAATTATATTAACCAAGCTTTGTCAATAAGATATGAATCTTCAGACAATAAAGCATATTTTGACTTTGACTTTGACTCTTTCACCATCATCGTTATCAGAACCCATATTCGCCAGTCTCAAATATATTCAATAAAAGAGTACGTACAGTTCACTGCTATTCAACCTCAATGTTTTCCAGTAGATACACCACTGACTTTTATGATTATGATCATTTAAATGTGAAGATAATTTTATATCCATTATCCATGCAATTAGACCTTTGGTCTGTTTGGATATGAATAAATATTGGTATTGGTATTGAGTTAGTGTTGACATTTATAAAAATAATAGATATTATAAAAATTAAAAATTGAATTTGAGAAAATGTGATTTTATGAATTCATCTTGTCTTTTACTGGGGCCTGGTCATATTCTGCTGAATTCGCCCTACATTGGTTTATGGTTATTTTTTTCAGCTAGACCCTTCATCTGAAACTCTCGAAGTATAAATGGAAATGAATAAGAAGTGACATTGGGCTCACCCCTAATCCCCCTTCGGCCTACTGCCATGTCTCGTCCAACGGAGATGCCAACGCGTTCTCAGATCCACTCCTCGCCTAAGAAGGAGAAGAAGTAGAAGAAGACGGGCAGCGTACCTGTGTGCATCCTACACACCCACCTCTATAAAATAAATTGTCAACCGAGCTGCAGTTCTAGGAAGCAGGCTGTGTCTGGTGCGATCCTCAGATAAGGCCCATTAACTACAGCTAGAGACAATACTATTTCAATGTGTCACCGGCCACTCCGCATCCACACAACACACGTACGTACACGCACCCAGAGAAAAAAACAACTTTCCCTGCTATGCGTGTTTATTCGTTTCATAGGGATTTCAAATTTCTTCTGAAAAAAAATCCTTGAGTTCTTGCATGTTGGCAGATATTTAACGCTAATACATCGATTTATTACACACAAGTCTGCAAAGAAATATTGAGAGATGTTCTTTTACGTAATTCTTATGTTGTTGGATGTGCCAAATCCGAAAATGACTTTCACTTTGTCATAGAAGGTCGCTCTGTCTGACAATGTAGGTATCTAAGTTGAACAAGTTATCATCTTGAAATAAAAAAAAACCAAACAATATTTTCTATATTTAAAATTGCGTACCAGAACTTATTTTTCATCTGGAATACATCCAGTAGTAAGCACTAAACACATTTCTATTTCCCAGTATCTGGAAGTTCTCTCTAGAGTGTCTGCCATATTTGAGACACTTCATCTTCCTTGGTATCTTCATTCCATATCCTCAACATCTTGGTAAAATCGTTCACCTTGCTCCTCACTCACATCTCCTAAATTTTCTGGAGAGTAGTCGAGGTGAGAATAAAGAAATTATACCTTGAAATTCATGAAGCAACATAAAGCTCGAAACCCTTTTAACATTTTTTGAAGATTTGTTTGTAGTTGGGGTCTTTTTATTGCCTGAAAATTCCTCTATGACGTCAAAGGCAATCCACCCTTCTAATATCTAGTACAAAGAAAACACCTCTGAACTTTGCTTTCATGGGGCCTGGAAACTTCGATACTAAGTATTTGAAGCAACTTGCATCTTCCGGAAGTGACTTTACAAATTGCTTCATCAATCCCAGCTCTATGTGAGGGAGTGGTAGAAGATCTTTGGATGTTACTGAAGCTAAAATGGATCAAAGATGAGATGAAGGTTGACAAACTAGAAAAAAGAATGGATATTCTCATATTTTCAACCATATCCTGACAGATTTTCATACTCTAATGTGTATCTTATAGTCGCAGATGAAAACTTTATTAGTGTTCTATACAGAGCAGAAAATTACCACGTAATCTCTAATCGATTTCTGTTGATATTGGAAACCCTGAGGGAGAGGTAAAAGCGTAGCGAAACAAGCCTGATAATCATGATATTAATGATAATGCACCGTTGTACTTCCCCCAACAGCAGGGGGGCCATGGACTGTCTACATGACAGAATGGTACTGGATACAGCCTGTTAAGACATCAGGAGTTTGGATCCCCTTCTCTGCGTAGTCTACGATCGTGGGGAACAGGAACTGGCACATATATTCAAGACAGCTGCTCGAGTGGTTGATGAACCTGGTTTAGCTTCCGATAGTGAACGAGGTTATCACAACTCTTTTACCAAGTTAGAACCCATTCATCAAAAAGGCACACTCAGAAGTCGCAGAGATAACTACACTTCTGCGGCAACACAAGAATAAGCCTATGTATCGGGTCTTAATAACATTGAAGACCTCGGCACCTGATTTTCAGTTAACTCAGGTCGAGTAGGCTGGAGTGTTTTCAATACCTCAGTTTTCCGCAGTCGCATGATAGGTATGGAGGATCCTGAGACGAAGTGCAGCCTATGCGGTCTCAGTCTATATCCATCGACATAACGTGGCAGAGTTGCCAACTGTAGCGGAATTCTGCTACCGTAGCGGAATTTACTCGACGGTAGCGGCGTAGCGGATTTGAACATAAAGTAGAGGAATATCCTACAAATAATAATATTGAAAAAATATGGAAGAAGAAGGGGCAGTGGACACCACTCGAAGCTGACAATTGAATGAAAATGCACAGTCGATACGATTTAGTCTTAGTAGTTGAGGCCATTACGTGATGTGAGAGAAGAAGAATATTTTTGAATATTTTCATTCGTATCATATAACCTCCAATATTTTAAAACTGAAAGTCTTCAGTATTATAATTTTATATTATAATCATTATTTCAAGCTAAAGATATTTGGTAGATACGACAGCTTTCAGAAAATAACTACTGAAAAATTTAGAAAATTAGATACCATTCACAAAGCACATGGTACTTGGAACTTAGCCATCCTCACTGGTAGACACCGATGTTTTGCCGTAAGACACTTGCCTTAGGACTCTTCAGTACGAAGCTGGATAACATTATGAGAAAAAGCACACAATTCATTCATAAATTACGATTTTTATGTCACGGAATAAGTTTGATCTACTTATGTCATCGATGATATCGTAATGACATTCATTCACATATTTGATTAAATCCCAGCCAAGAGCAATATTGTTCGAAATGAAAGAGTTATATTTTTAGGAGTGATTAATTTTTGGGAAAGAAACTTTTTGACTTTCTACAAGATGGAGTAGTAGAAAGCCAAAAACTTTTTTCCCGATAATGCTATAACTTGATAAAGGGTTGGCTCAAAACAAATTCAAACTTCATATTTTTCCAAGTCTTCGAAAAAGTACATCTGTGCCAACTTTTATAAAAATCTGAGCCCGTTAAGTTGAATTTCAGATGAAGTTTGACATGGAACAACCAGAATATCAATCCATGGAATGTTATTAATTCATCACTTTCACCGTCAGCAAACATCTCTTTAATTTTCTCATAGCATCTCATTCCAAGCAAATCTTGATGAATAATTTGTTAACTACACAAAGCACAAATATAAAAATATTCAAGAGATTTGTTTCGATTCAAATCAAAATAAAAACAATTTTGGGAAGTTAAGGAAGGAATATTTTCAGTAAGGAAATGTTATCATTCCTTTTCAAATTTTGTAAACATAAAAAAATTTGAAAAACATTTTGATTACCACCTAAATGTTATTTTTAATGATCACAATATAAGATCACAATTTTAAACAGAAAGAAATAGAAATAAAAATAGGTCAAAACCCAAGTAGGATCAAAACGTTATTATTATTATTATTATTATTATTATTACTGAAACGAATATTACTTCATCTTGTGTGAACACCCCTGATAATATAATAATAATATTCATATTACTTTTTGTTTTGTTTTAATATGCTTCATTATCATGAGACATAATCTTGTTGACAAAGCTTGGGTAATAAATCGTTAGAAAAAAGGCAATACATACCAAATGAAATAAAAATAAAAATGGTGCATGGGTACAAACTATGTTAAATGGAGGATATGAAAGATTTCTATATATATAAGAGTAAAAGTCAAGTTTATAAAAGAGAAGACATAAAAAATAACAACTTAGGAGCTCCTTAATAAATGAAGATAAAAAAATATGAGTAAGTCATTTAAAAGCTATCGTTAAAATATTCATCCAAAGTATAATAGGATCTATCAGATAGAAATTGTTTGACTAACTTCCTGAATTGGGACTCATTAATATTTTCAGATCTTATTTTCATAGGCAAATGATTGTATATTTTTCCACCCTTGTAAAATACGGAGTCTCTGGTGAAGTTTTTAGTTGGCACAGTGAGTTTCAGAGTGTCTGCTGTTTCGGGTGTTATAATGGGAAGAGGATGCAGCAAAATTCAATATATGCTTATTTATTGAATACACAGATTCCAGTATAAATAATGCAGTTACCGTTAGAATATTATGTTTTTTGAAAAAGGTTCTATAGAAGTCTCTTGGTTTAAGGTTTCCTATAAACCTTATTGCCCTTTTCTGTAAAATGATAGACTTTTGAATAAAGTTGGACTGCATGATCCCCAAAACGGTATTCCGTAGCATAAGTGAGAAACTATGAGTGCATAGTACGCCATCTTTGCAGTGCTGAACCCCAATTCTTTATAAATCACTCTAACCGCGTAGCAGCCAGAAGATACTTTTCTAGTTGTTTAACATGATCCAGAAATTTTAAATTCTGGTCAGTTAACACTTCTAGAAATTTAGTGTTATTTTTAGATTCCAGTGATCTGTCTTCAAAAAAAGTTCGTTAATTGAGCATCTAAATGATATTAAATTTGTTTTAGTTGGGTTAAAAGATAAAATATTTGAATCACACCAATCTTTGACTTTTTCAAGTCGGCAGAGATTATTTCGTGCAACTCACAAGTGTTTTTATTATTCCAAAGTATGGTAGTGTTATCTGCCAATAAGGTGAACTTTCCAGAAATATTAAGCTTGGTGAGGTCATTAATATATAATAAGAAAAGAATGGGACCTAACACAGAACCTTGTGGAGCTCCAGAATTGATTTCCCTTTTTTTTTGAAAGTTGAGTTGTTTTGACCATTTGCGTCCGCCCTATTAAGTAGGAATCAAACCATTTGTTAGTTACTCCTCTGCATCCATAAAGTTGGAGCTTTCTCAGCAGTATTTTCTGATCAACACAGTCAAATGTCTTCGACAGGTCACAAAATACTGCGGCAGTCTTTTCACTTTTACCTCAGAATAAACTTTATTCAGAAATGAGAAAATAGCATCGTGCGTATTTTTATTATTCTGGAAGCCGAATTGATTTTCACTTATGATGTTATGCTTATTTATGAATCCAAGTAGTCGTTTTTTAACTAGTTTCTCAGTGATTTTTGCGATGGTTGGTATGAGATATATAGAGCGGAGATTGGAGGGATCATCAGAATCTCCGCCCTTATGCAGAGAAATGACCAAAAAGGTTTTTAGAAAAAAGGGAAATATGCCTGTTTGAAAGGATAAATTCATCAGTGAAACCAGTACATTTAGGGCACTAGGAGGAAGGTTTTATATTATTTTGATCGAAATGTCATCGTAGCCTGCAGTATTTTTGTTTTTAATATCCATCATGATTTCAATTAATTCATTAATGTTAGTGTCATACAGAGACAGGTTAACTAATCAAAAAGTAATACAAATTATGAATCATCAGAAGAAAAAAGAATTAATTGGCACACTAATGGATCATATGGGCAATATTTCTACTCATATTTTCTGCAATAGAGCAGTAAAAGTCATTTATAGTATCAGGACTTAGAGTAATGTTATATTTTCATTTTTTTGAGTTTCTTAAGTCATTTATAATTGACCAGGACTCTTTCATCTTATTGTGAGACTCACTGTCTCTTATTGTAAAATGATTATTTTGCTCGCTTGATTGTCAATCTATAAATTCTACGGTAATTATTAAAGTAGTTTAAATAATAGAGATTGTTTATGAATTTCCGAATATAATGCATCGACCGCATATTATTAGAAAAAATTTTCAAACCTTTTGTAAACCATGGTTTTTTTTTGTTTAATTTTGAGTTTTTGTACCGGGAATGATACCTCAAAAACATCCATTAAAATACTGTGAAATGTTCGAGTACCTCTGGCGTCAAGAAGTCCGCCACAATAGATTGGATATATTCTTAGAGCTAAATAAATGTATCAAAACTCATTCCAAACCAAGGTATATGTGAATGTTGAACATTTTTTTTCCTCGCCCTGAAACCCCTACCATTATATTCCTCTTATAACCCCCTTTCGGTAGATATGGCACACCCCCTTGTGGGCGTGGTCTCAATAACTTTCATTTCATATTTTCATGAGTGTCAGGAGATTGAAAAAAAAATATTTCACTGAGAATTTGAAAATTATTCAAACAAGGCACAACTGTGTTTCTATTTTCATCATAGAATTTTTAACGGATTGATCTCTAGGGAAGAAAGACAGTTTTATGTCAAAAAATTGAAAACAAATATAAAATGAAGACATTTTATTCCATCATAAGTTTTTACGCTTCGAAAAATACTTCACTGGTGACCAACAAATGACATCAATTTTTTATTCTTTAAGTTCATCTAATATCTCTACCAAAATCTACTAGGTGTTCTTTATCCTCTCTTTGCCATTCATTTTTGTAGGGTCACGCACAGTTTGTAAATATGTTTATAATTATGTTATTTTGAGTAAGCAAAAATCCACGACGGAACGTTGTCAATAAACGAAGTTCAACAGTATTTTGAATGTATATTATTCATGAGCTTGCTAAAAACACGTTAATTCATGAAAGCTACCTCAATTCACCATCACCTGCTCCCCATTCCTGAGCGATCTGTCCCTCGACACATGCAACACGTGGCCTCTTCCGCGTGAACGGTAGCGTCGGGACGCCGCGGTGGCCACTCGAAACGACGCCGCGCCGGGTGTTCGATTTCAACGTTTCAAAACCGACCGCTAATAACAGCTCCGCAGCTGAATTCGACTGAAACGGGCCGTATCGAAAGAGTTCTCCCGCAGCTCGCCGAACCAGAGCACTGAAAGCGATGTTGCCACCAGTCCGGCATGAGGCTTCTGCTGCCGATAAAATTGCAGCCTGTTGATTTTTTCACCAGACTTTTATTTTATCGATGTGGAAATATGACTGGAGTGGATGTCAAATGTGCAAAAAATCACCTTGTTGAAAAAGTCAGTCCTAAATTCATAACATCTATACTAGTGTGTAAAAGCCAAATGGAATAAATCCATTATTTCGGTTACTGTACATATTTTGAAAAAATCCCGAAAAACATCCAATTTAAATTATAATTTGACAAACTTCAATGTAAAAATGCTACCTCTCTTCAAGTCTGACAAATGGTTAAATCAATGAAAATGCATAAAATGACAGTTTCCAAATGATTGGTTACGGAGATAAAACCCGAACACAACAGGAAGTAGCTCGCCTATTTCATGAGAAATTTCCTTATTCACGGCCTATACCTCAAGGTAAAATAAGCAAAATAGAGAAGCAGTTTCGCGAGTTTGGTCATGTGGGGCAGATAAAAAAAGCAGCTGTCAATTCAATGAGTGATGAACACAAATTAGATGTGATGCTTGAGTTTGAGGAAAACCCACCTACACGAGTAGACAGGCATCCACTACATTTAATGTTAGCCATAAATCAATAGTAAACATATTAAAAGAAAGTAAAATGCATGCCTATGAAATGATACCTACTCAGGAGTTCATGGAAGACGATTTTGATAGAAGAACTTATTTTTGTGAGCAAATGATAGACAAGTTAAATAAAAATATCATCCAATTAGAAGACATTAGACATTATGTTTTCTGATGAGTGTACTTTTTATCATAACGGTCATGCTAATCGGCAAAATTGCCGCAACTGGTCAACGGAAAATCCTCACTGGATGAGAGAAAAACACACGCAATACCCTCAAAAGGTTAATGTTTGGGCAGGGTTTGTAGGAAACCATATCACTGGTCCCTTTTTCATTGAGGGCAACTTAAATGGCGATAATTATTTGGGACTACTTCAAAATTATGTCATTCCAAGTTCAGCAAAGTTATATCCTGATCCAGGAAACACTCAAATTCCAATAAATAGGATATGGTTGAGGGCAACTTGAATGGCGATAATTATTTGGGACTACTTCAAAATTATGTCATTCCAA
>WOGR01001775.1:0-18957 GCA_015342045.1 Leptinotarsa lineolata | reverse complement strand
AATGGATTAACAAGGCCTTACCTTTTAATGTGCGATTACCCAGCACGGTGGCTCGGCGGGGAATCGAACCCCGGTCTTCCGCTTGAAAGGCGGATGTGCTAACCTTCACACTACTGAGACCACAGCTAATAAGGGTTTGAAAGTATCCTTCTAGACTTATTGACAATATAAAATAACCATATTGTGTAAGTTTATTTTTCGACATCATGATATTCAAGGTTATGGTGAACCAGAACGATTTTATGAAAACGTTGTTCTACGAACATACACATAATATTTCACCGAGTGACTGCCATAGCTGCGATAGATACAAGCATAGCCGGTTAGGCAAGAGGGACATACTACCATATTTTAGTGCTTCAAGGGCAGCTTGAGCTCTACTACTGTTGTCACATCGCTTTTGATAAAGTCTAGATTCTGCCCATTTTTAAATTTACCTTTTCATCTATCAAAGTATATTTAGGTTTCAAAATGTTTTATAACAGTGGAAGAGAAGTTCTCAAACTTCTACTGATAAGTATATAGGCGACAAAATGTAGGAAAAACTACTTCAGGTGTCATGTTGCAGTTGAAATATAATAAAATAGATCATATGTAATATAGCTCTTTTTTGCCGTACCAGTTTCGAGTAGAAAATGGAATTTAGATGTGTTATGGGTGACGCTGCATCAAGTCTGATGTAATTCAAGAGAATTAAATGCTGGTTTGTCAGATATGCTGTGTCCATAAATAAAATTTGTACGAAAATATGCCTCGAAGAAAATATGAAGGAAAGATTGAATTGACAAAATGTGACCCGATCGGGAATCGAACCCGTAATCAAAATAACTCATACAAAAATCATAAACGCTAATTCCTTCTCTCATGGTAAATAAATACACCTTCACGTGTAACGGAAGAAAAAAAAAAGGGAGGTGTGGTGTCTATTGCCTCGGTTCATACACCAAATATGCGAAATTGACATTTAGGTTACTGAAAGGTCGTATGCGCTCTTCTTATCCATTTTATGTTGGACCTCCTGAAAAACGCTTATACAAAAAACAGGATAAAAAATGCGATACTGAATCATGTGCATCAGGTTTTGGTATGAACTTGTAAACGGCTACTGTCCAAGAGGCTCCTGCGCATCTGAAAGTAATTGGCTGAGATTCCTCAATGACTTCAACATCTCCTCTACTTTGATCAGTGCATCATCTGCAAGAGTAGATGAAAAAGCACTGATGTCTCTGGCGGGTCTTGAGCTTCCTGTGGAATAGGCACCTGTGTATGTTGCTGCGTCCTTCGCAGTGGTTGGTGTGTATCCTCTTTCTTCTAAGCGTTGCCTCCCCAGGCTAATCGTCCTAAAAAGTATGTCCTGCCGGTACATACTTTTTAGGGCGATCAGCCTCTCTATCAGATGGAATAAAGGGCGATGGACCTGTGGCTGGCTGCTGTTACCCTGACGCGTCTTGACCTTTCTGTGGGATAGGCACCTGTGAGGGTTCCTTGCAGAGGTTGCTTTGGATATGTTGTCTTCTGAGTGTTTCCTCCTTAGGCATCAGATTTCGGTCGGTACATACTTCTTAAGGCTACTAGCCTTAGCATTAGTTCCGTGGGTTGATTTTTGTAGGCTGGGCAGTCCGCACTGTTTGCCGAAAGGCTGGCTCTCTCCTAGGTTTGAGGCATTCATAGATTTGGTGTCGTCACGCACATTTAAGGCATCAGTTACAGTTAATTAGATATGGCGTGTCTCCAGAGTTGACACCGGTGACACTGCACCATGTGTCTTGTGTTTTCATGTAACTCCCAAGTGACCTCCATGTGGAGTATTGACGTTACGTTGCGTTATGTAAATTTCAGTGTTATATCCTCATTTGTCATAATGAGATACAGTGGTCTTTCTTCAATTCTCATTTTATATATAATTTTTCAATTGGAAGTTGATGTTTCTCGTGAAGGTCATCTACTATGTCGCCAAGAGGAGGATCAGTATCCAAGCTCCTGAGATCGAAGGCATGAGTTTCGTCTTCAGACAGTGTATGAGTGTGAAACACTATTTTGTTTCAATGACCATATCATGATTATTGCGAATTTGGGTAGAGCATAACGTGAAACGGCCAGTATATTTAACCGCAAAGTCCTCTTGCAGTTTTTCCTTCATTTTTTTAAATGTTTACTCAGTGAGACAATGCCTTTTATGACTATAGACGGTAGATTTCTCACCCTTTGGTCTTCCTTCTTTGACCTTGGTTGTTGTTGGATTAATATGGATGTTCCTGCATCCATTGCTTGAGATTCCTTCGAAAGGGAATCGTATTTGTTCCTAGTTTCTATTTGAAACGGGAGTTTAGTCTCTGCGCTTTAACCAAAAGAGACTATCTAAGCTACCAAGCAGAATAATTATCAAATCACATCTTCAATTCAGTCTTTCGTGGTGTTGCTGCAGAGAGTATCGTCTGTGATATGAATATGACAGAACAGATTTTTGGTATTCAGTCAAGTAAGAAAATCGCGATTTAATCGATCTTTCAACGTCAGCGAAATATCAGCTGATAATTATTTAGGAAATTGAAAACACTATTTGGTTTCCTCTATATAAACGGTTTACTCTGCTGATTCATTTGAAATTTTTTCATTGAAAATGCTTTGGGTAAAAAGTACATCAAAAGGTCCATAACAGCTGCAGATGTAATTGTCGCCAATTCCAATCATCTGTAAATTTTCAGATGAGTTGTATTTTTCTGAGAAAATGACCAAAGTTCGAATAAAATTACTTTGTGAATTTTAAAATAATCCAAACGGAATGAAGTGAAACTGATTCATTCTCTTTTGAAACTTCACAGAACTGAATTTAATAATAACTGAATTCAACCTAAATGGTAAATTTAACAATTGTGGAGTTTTTGATTGATTATTCGCTTGCAAAGTATTTCTTTGGGGTATTTTTCCAGCTCGTTTGTTCCAGTAGGATCATTTCAAGTGTTTCAAATAAAAATTCCGGCATATTATCCTTACGAAGTAATAGCCGTAATCATTTCCGAATACCGGAAATCCGCTGAAGCATAAAATATTTTGCGTTAGCTACATAATTGAAATTCTTATTTTTGATATGTTTCAATGGAGAAAAAATATTGAAGCTGAAAGATTCATTGAAAATATAATGAGTGAACCGACATGGATAGTGACTATATTATAGGTTTAATATTTTTGATCACCTCCACTAGAAGTAACTCTTTTATTGGAACGTTTTTCGAAAATATTACAAGATAAACTATAAAGTTATTTTGTAAGACAGTCAGATATAATGAGGTGATTGTCAATACAGGAGAGTTCCGCAGTAACCAGAAACTGTTGCAAATTACTCTATAGGTGGAGAAAATCACCAAAAAAAGGTTGACGGACACTTTCGAGAATCTCAATGTTGAGGAAAATTTTCTGTGGAGGCCAACCCATCTATTCGATGAATGATGCGAGCATGGATAGTGAGACTACACAAATAGATTAGAGATCCAGAAAACTTGCCATCTCTTCACTTTCAGAAAGAACAAAGATAATCATATGTCATGAAGAAGTCACTGAAATCATAAAAAAATAGGGATAGAGATCCAGAAGAAGATGGAATTGACGCAATTTTACAAACATTTGAAAGTTGTATTTGTTTCCAAACGAAGCAAACAAATTTTTCAGTCAGAGCAAGTGCCTCACAAAGGTCTTGTTCATCACAATTCTGATCACTCTGCCGATAGAGCAGCGTGATCAGAAATACATTGTCATCTGATACACAACAATTGACAGGTATTGATTTGATATATTGATGAAACTGAGGTTAGCATTCATATAGATATACATGTCTGTTTCGGATACATAGATCATTATGAATAATGTATTTTCATTTATCCTACCATACTATGTATTGAAAAAATATCATGATGCAACGCGCACTACAGATTTGTCTCAAAATCAGTTTCTTTACAATACAACGTCATGACTGTATTTGAAAGCAGAGTTTACTTCGAGAGAGTTTCTGAACGTCGCTATGTATGAGCTTCATGATACTACAGTACGTTAATGAGCCAGTTAAATAAAACGAAAGCAAATACTTCTGCTTATATTTTTTGAGAAATCCAGAATTGACAGCGAAATAATGAGAGTGAAAGCTTCCACTTCTCTTCATTCACATGACTCTATAAATGATTGAGAGCCATCGTATTCTGAGTTAGTTCATAAGCGACACTCATACTCTGAGTACACATGGCTATAAATGATCTATACATCCTTGTTGAGAGTTCATTTCGAACCACTTGAGTGTAAAATGAGTGAAATACAATATGCAGAGTAACGTCATTCTAAATCCGAAATGGCGAACTCTTCTTTAACCAGGAAAGCCCAAAAGGTACAGGTCAACAACTCGTTATAATGATTCTGCAGCAGAAATTGGTAGGTTAAGACTATATTTCTAGAAACAAGCTTCTATTGAAGGTAATGTACAGCTTGTCAAATATAGGAAGAGGTTTGGGAATTTCTGATCTTTATCTCTCTTTCGCTAGTAACGTACAATCCAAAGAGAGTGAGAGAGACAGCAGAAATTCTCAAACCTCTTTCTATATTTGGCAAGCTGTACTTGAATAGACAGAACAGACAATTATTTTACGTAAAAATGAATCATACTTATCCACCAACTCACTAAATATCGTAATCAATGATTATAATTCATTATTGTTCTTGCATTTAGTGTATGGAAAGGATTTCTATCTGGTTGCTACTGCGAAGAGAAGAAGTTGAACATGGAAATATGAACCTGAAATCAATTTTTGAAAAACATTCTATGTGTTTATATATATTCATGTGGACTATTCTTTTGGCGTTTGTCAAAAATAATTCACCTGTTTCAATTCACCTGTTTCTTGTTCGAGCTATTTAAAAAAGTGAATTTTCGTCTTTTGAAAATGACAACAATATAAAGGAAACAAAATATATACCTTCATTTCATTTTCAACACTCATTATTCTATTCCTGAATGAAAGGACTCTTCCTCCGTTTGAACGTGCGAACTTTTCAGTTTGCCCTTCATTACACTTCAACAGACTCTACTGATTTAGATTCATTCATTTCCAAATTGTGGAAGGTTATGTACTCAAAAAACAGCGTGATACATTGACTCCTCAACAAAAAGTGTCTTTCGAACAATATTCAATTTATAATTATGCTAGAATCTGGTAGCGCAAATTGTTAACAAAATATACTTCAACAAAGTTGATCAGATCAACCAGTTCTTACATTTGGCGTGACAAGCTTGGCGACAAAATTTAGCAAAACTCTAACTTGAATGTCTTAAACTCCTTCCTTGAAAGTATCTATAGAAGAAAGACAAATCTCCAGCCTTTCTTCGATGTTCCAGAATATCAGGGTTGCAAGATATATTCATCTCCCCAATCAGGCGAATGGGTCTTTTCTGGGTGGAATCCAGTTCAGTGTATGCTTAGGGGCGGAGCTCTATAAATGAGAACAATACTTCAAAGAAGGTCTGATCTGAGCTTTATGAAGCATCAAAAGTTGCTAAGGTGTGTACAGTTTTTTGGTTCGGAACAGTGTTCCAAACTTTCAAGAAGCAGCCTTTGCAATTCCAGCGACTTGATTATGCCAAGACATATTGGTGTCTATTTCAACCCCCAACAAACTTATCGAAGCAGAAAGCGAAATTGTCTATCCTGACATCATTATATCTGGTTCGGAGACATTTATCTCCTTGGAGGAAACTGATGCTTGGGTTTTCGTGGCATTGAATTAAACCTGGCTACTTTCACCCCAATTCGATATCACCTTTAGATCCTTAATGAGATATGCAACCTCCTGCTGTCGGTGAAGATGTGCATCCTCAGCCGATGTCCTGGATTCCAAATGGAATGGCGAGACAAGTGTGCTGTCATCAGCAAAGCAATGTATTGGATTCTTGTTTTTTTGCCATAAATCGTTGATATACAATTAAAAGAGGGTGGGAGACAATATGGATCTCCGAGGAACACTAGCGATGATGGTAAAATTATTTTTATGTGCCTGATAGCAAAGCGACTGGTC
Source organism: Leptinotarsa lineolata (assembly GCA_015342045.1). Lineage (NCBI taxonomy): Eukaryota > Metazoa > Arthropoda > Insecta > Coleoptera > Chrysomelidae > Leptinotarsa > Leptinotarsa lineolata. The sequence goes on along the minus strand of WOGR01001775.1, from coordinate 12,903 downwards.
CATAGTATTTTGAAAGAATTTTCCTGCCCTTTTTGGGAATAAACTGAACGCGAGCAATCTTCCAATAAGAAAAAACCCCTTACTTGTAAGATGGGTTGAAAATTCTGCAAAATAATGGTGTGATAAAAAATTCGAGACCTGGAGAATGAAGTTGAGGTGAATGAAAAAATATAGTACTGTCTGTCTTCATATTTGTGATTGCCTTCTGGTCTAATGTGCAGTTCAATAGTGAAAATTAATAAAGCCATCTGTAGAATTTTCGTATTCTCGTTCATACTTCTGCTGAATTTTTTCCAACGTCCCACGTAGTTCAATATTATTTTTGGTCGTCCTCTTTCCTGCAAGAATGATTTCGAATAATTGACTTTTCGCGATCGAAAGGTCCGTATATTCGACATTTCGGTTGAAAGAAAAAGGGTAAAGGGCAGAAGGCTCGGGGGATCGTCGTGTAAACTCCCGAAACGGAAACGGGCCGAAGGGATGATCGTTCATCGAATAGCTATAGAACGCGATTTCCAAACCATTGTGCATGTTCTTTATTGGTGCGGTCTTCTTCCACTCGAGTTTATATCGTTGGATTGGAATTATTGCCGCCGTTTATTTATACTTCGCGGAGATACTGAAAAAAAAAAGAATGAGAAATAGAATCTGTTTTCGGACGGCGCGGCGGCTTTATGTTTATTCTATTCATATATTCGATAATTCATCTGATTGGAATAAAATAGAGATGTGAACAGAGTCGTAGGGTTATTTATTTTTCGGCTGCCAGAGAACTTTATTAAAATGAGAGTGGAAGTTCTCCCAATTCCAATGGCTTCTTCGGTTGTCACAAACAGCACCGAAATAAAGAGCGAATTTGCCATAAAGTTTAATAGTCCTGGTGACGACCCAATCCCAATTCAATTTCCAACTAAGTATGCATTATCTGAGAAAACTTGTCAAGTTTGTTGGTTATACACAGGGATTTTCAATGGTTTGAAGTGACTGACATATCAGTCTCCATTATCAAGTTTTGAGTCTTTCTGCCAAGTAAATTGTGTGTTCGAAACAAATAATTAAAATTTGATCAATGATTTCTTTTTTTATTGAAACCGCCTTGTATTCCATTTTTGTTGTGTGCGATGCTTTCAATGCAGCACTTTAACCAGTTTTTGATATGTAGGTATGATAAATTGATGCTTTATTTCGGAATCAATAATAATAATAATAATGTAATCTGTAATAAATAATATGTAATTGGTTAAAATGTTGACACCTTCTATTTTGAAATCGAAGGCTCTATGAGAGAACACGCAGAGTGTTTTCACGTCGTTTTCCTTGAGATCGTGGCCGGCTTTAATAATTACTTGCTCCATTTTGCAATGAAGTAAGACCTAAAAGAGATATCTGGAAAAGAAAACGAATTCGTTTTATATAGTGTGCTTTCGCACACTGTAGTTCTGAAAAAAACTATTGCTTCTTAGTGTTGTGTAAACACGTCACTGAATAATATCCTTGAAATCGCACTGAAAAAACCATCGCACAACACTGCACTTTAAGCTACACTTTAAGCTTTTGCACTTGATGTTTTAACACCTTGAATGCCTAGTTATGCTCTGAATTTAGTTTATGCAATGAAGTGATGTGATCTAACAAGGATTCTGGAATATAAATATGATAATTAACGTCACAAATATTATTATAATAATTTGTCTACGTAGTCAGTGTAACATTCGAATGGGTCAATATGCGATAATTTCTACACAAAATAAAAACCAAAATCATCTGAAATAAATTTTTCCTCAGTACATTATACACACATTCAAGAGTTCAACGAAAGTAATTTCACTAATCATAATTCAACCAACCAAAGACATCCTAATTCACGTAAGATTAGCTATATATTCAACTTACCCTCATGCCAAATCGGTGAATCAATTAGGTCTCGTGATAGATGATTACATGCAGCAAAAGGGTTCTGTCCCCAATGGATATTAGAGTGCGGAGGCCTAGGAGCTCAATGGAATGGGTTATTATCGCCAAAGCCTCAATTTCATTCGCTGAACGGTTTTCGCTGAAAAATGGCTGGGTGGAGGTGTGCAAAGGACTCGTTTCAGACCTGTACGTTCTCGTCGGCGACAAGAAATGAATGATTGTGAAAGCTTGTTGGTGGGACCACTCAACAGCAAATGATGGATTTTCATTGTGTGCGTCACTGAGAAGTATAGGTGAACAAGTTTTCTGATTGCTAGTTCAGATTAACGTAAAAATAATGTATCCGTCACACATATTTGATCTTGCTTCAAACTAGCAGTAATATCAGCTCACAATAACGTTTGGAAAATTCAAAATGAAGTATTCCAACAGTGTACTTTCATGAATGGTTTCTGCAATATGAAAGGTCTCTCAAGAATTTCGTATGAACAGATATCATTCACAGGATTTCTACACAATATACCGTGAATGATATCTGATGTAATTCTATAACGAATGTTTGGAATACAAACTGAGTAGAAAAAAGTTTTTCTTTGTATAATTCAGTGTTCATATAAAAGTATCTGTTCCGAAAGAATTTTCTCTTTGGTGTAATTCAATGTTTATATGAAAGTAGCTGTTTCAGAAGGGCTTTCTCTTCTATTTTCTGTCTGAAAATTACTTCTTTGCATGACCTACACATTTATGTTTAGAGTTACTCTTTTTAAAATTGATTGCTTCCTTTTTTTCTTCGTTTTGTAGCAAGATGGATTAGTAGAAAGACAAAAATTTTTTTCCCAAAAATGAATCACTTCTAAAAACATAACCCTTGGAATTTGAGTTATTGATGGATCTATATTTTGAGGTTCATACCAAGTCATTTTCTTTGAAATATAACGCGTATTTCTTAAACTAATTGACACCGGGGAATATTGAAACTTCGATTTTCCAATATTATATCAACGTAACCAATCAAACAATTTGCTGAAATAAATAACAGCGAAGTATCCCCAGCACGATTCCCCGCCGGGCCATTGTTCTGGGTAATCGCACGTTAAGAGGTAAGGCCTCGTTAATCCATTGCTCGCACAAGTTTCGACTTCTGAGGGTTGACGTTCGTCAGCTGGTTAACGGAACGAACAATTTTAGAACAATTTCAGAACAACAAAAGATCTACAGTCGGTTTTTCAGTATCATTTAATAGTACTCGAAAATAGACAACTGCAACTTTGCCATTCACGAGATCCCCTTACATAGATCTGTATGTACCCACCCAGGAGCCACGAAAAATAGTAAATTATTCACTGTATCCTCTCAAGAAAGCAAAGACACTATTTTCGGACGAAATGATTAATTACCCAATTTTGTAGGTAGCTGGTCAATGTGGAAAAATCAGTTATGTCTGCCATTATTATTACAATGGAATTGTAGGAAAATACTTCCTCAATTTGAAGACTTCTTTAACATTTTCCTGGAACTTCGAAGATCATTTATATTTTTTTCATCAGCAATAACAACAAAATCATTGCAGAGGGTTATTGTTCGTATTTTGAACGTTAGTGCAGAATTATACAATCATATTTTGAGAATTTTCCGAATATTACTGCGACTCATCAAGAGACCTCAAATATTTTATGCGGCTCCTTCACCAATATTTAGAATACATTTTTGTTTTGATCCACAAGACATTAACAGATATTGTTATTCCACATCTAACAAAATATAAAAAAATGAAGGGGGCAGGCATTGCCAAGAAATACTGAGCACTAACAATGAGGAAACAGAAACATCTCAAAGCGTAAAATACAGTTACAAAGTGTAACAAGAAATATACATCGACATTGAGAGAGAGAATGCGTAGAATATACCACAGATTTTTGTAAAGACGTTTTATACTGCTTTTCTTTGATATTAATCGATTATTCAAATTGATAGGGTATATTTTCATAGGGGAATGATTTTTGGGAGGGAAATTTTTTTTGGCTTCTTCATCTTAATACAAAAAATGTGGTATAATCATCCAAGGAAAGTAAGAAAGCAAGTATTTGTTTCAAAAGTATTTTTCTATCGTTTGCTTCAATGTTTGTATGAAAAGAGCTGTTTCGACAGGACTTTTTCTTCAATCTTTGTGTGGAGTCATTTTTTGAAATTGAGCCTCTTAAATCTCTTTGACGAATGGGCAATGATGTGTTTCCAAATGAAAAACAATTGTCTTCTAAAATTCTGATTTTTTTCATGCCATCAACAAAACTCCAAAATTAATCTGAAGACCCATAAAACCGTATAGCCCTCTGGACCAATTTTTGGAAAAATACCTTTCCTTCTCCAAGCTTTCCGCTGGTTGGAGTGTGGTGAATTTTCAAAGAAGAAAGGAAAGAATCCATTGAAATTATTAGATTTTTCAGTATCCAAATTTCACAGTAAATCAGTTCCCAGAAAAAAGAATCTGGGATTTAAATAGTCCTCAATTATACCAATGCCTCCTGCTATTCAATCCTACGAAATATACCACCAAAATCATGGATTTTCAATGGAATGTCTTTGAAATTGGCCATATTAAATTTTAATTGAGAGCGAAAAATGTTTTAATTCAATGCTCTTCTCCATTTCATATACAGTGCATTTATTTATTGTCCCCCCCTTTTATTTTTGAACGGGTCAACTCAAAAAATTGAAATTTGGGATAATGAAATCAATGCATGAACACTTTATTTTGAAGTGAAATTGACAGATGAAAGTTTCACGATGGCGACTGTGTACCATCTGCGAAAAAAATTAAATAGAGAAGGGGGTCTTGTGACCTACCATCCAGAAGCTCCTGAGGAATACTAGAGTATAATGTCAATATCTTCAACTACTACAAAATGGCGGAACTTCCAATAATTACCTCTATATATTGACAGTTAACTACATAATATGGAGGTAAAAAGCTTCAGGTCAGTCAGAAGATGCTCAAAATGGTTGCCTTGAACTTCTTGATATTTGAACAGCCTATTCGATATTTCACGCCGAACATTTTTGAACAAAGTAACGTCATTATCTCTACAACTATTTATTATTCTCTGCCGAATATCCAATATTGAAGCAGGTTCAGATTAGTTCACCTTTTGCTTCAAATAGCCCAATAAAAAAAGTCCAAAGGTGTCAAATCTGGCGAGCGGGCTGGCCATTCTGTAGGATCTCGACGGCCAATCCAAATGGAGTAATGTGGTGGTGCTCCATCTTGTTGAAATACAATATCCACATCGATTTTATCAGGATTCGCTTTGACCATTTCAGTGATGAGAGGGTCAACAGTATTTTCCAGCATATTCAAATACAGTTCCCCTGTTAAATTTTGATAAATAAATAGAGGTCCTACAATATGGTTTCTCAATATTCATGCCCAAACAATAATTTTTTCTGGATATTGGGTATGTGAAGTATTCGTCAAGAGCTTCAAAATGATCACAAATGTCATAAGACCCCCTTTTCCGTTTGATTTTTTCTTCCCAGATGGCGCTCAGTAGCCATCTTGAAAGTTTCATTCATTTCATTAAAAATAAAGTATTCATGCATTAATTTCATCATCCTAAATTGCAATTTTTTGAGTTGACCCGTTCAAAAAATAAAAGGGGAGGATATGAAAGAAATGCACTGTATGCCAATTTCAATTTCACAGTTTACAAATATTACAGAATTGTTATTTGAAAAACAATGGTTGATACTGTTTTTTATCAAAAAAATATCAAGGTTAATACTCTGTTATCCTATTTTTATTCATTATCAAAATACACTCTTCATCATCAATGATTCCTCTTATAAAGCCATCTGTTCAAAATATAGCCGATGGAAGAAATCGTTGTCCACTAGTATAGTATTCAGAAAACTGACCTTAAACCAACATTAATGGAGTTTTGCAAATCTATCTTCAACGTCAACTACAAAAGAACAGAAATTCTCTACGCGTCTTCGTAAAGGAAATCTTCACGGTCATTTCTCCCATTGAAATTTCAATATTGTATTCAATGAAATAGTTCTTTAATATTGGGAGTGTACAATTTCAAATGTTTTCCATGAACCTTCAAATTTCATTATCAAAAAAAATTAACAATCAGACTACAACATTTTTTGATTGAATAAAACTCAATCAAACAAAGTTTTTCAACTCAATGTGTCGCCATGGATTCTTCTAAAAATGTTATATACAAGCAAAAAAAGAAAACTTTTGGGTAATTCCACGGAAAAAAAACAGTGTTTATGTGGGTCTATATAGTATTTGTTTTTTACGGAACTTTTCCGGCCTTTCACACTGAAGTTTCAGGAACATTGGGAAAAACGTGACTTGGTTGTAAGATATCACCAACCGTAATCTATTAACGCTGCTCCCGGAACAGTTTCCTGGGACGACTTCGTTAAATCACTCGTTATTCTCACATTCTGATGGCAGGTAAGCATTTAGATAAGGGTGGTACTTTGAAATTGGAAATTATTATCGAACTCGGGAGATTAGTTGGTATTTTGTTCTACTGAATCTCTTCAATTTTAAAAATACTTTTTTGTACAACTGTCATTGAAAGTGAGATTTTTAATGGTTGGCAAGAGTATTAAAAGATGATGTTTACAAAGTAGCCTATTTAAAATATTTTTAACATTAGTGTTGAAAGTATTTTTAACACGATTTTTTCGACAAAATAGCCATAAACAAAACATATTTATTCAATTTTCGAAGAAGTTTTATTATTAACGATAGATATAGATACAATTGAATTTAGTTACAAATGCATCATATACATTAATTACATTATTTTCATCATTATTCATGAACAGAATCAGAACAACTGCTGATATAATCATCTTGCGATGTTGAAGAACTTCGAAATATATTTGAACTAGCTGAGTTGACAATTTCTTTGGCATTAATATTTAATTTTCGAAGTGGAGAGAATGATGCTGTAATGCTGAAGCTCTAGCTGTTAAGATTATTCTTTCAGCAATTGTCTTTTTATAAGAAAAAAATTGATCAATGTAACCCTCAGCTACTGTTGTAGACTTCCATCCTCTGTGCTTCCTAATATCTTCCTGTATCTTCCTTTGGTTCCGGGAGGTTCATAAACTCAACAATGGTAGAGAGCACTTCCTCAAACGTGTTTATACCATCAATTTAATGTCTTCCATCAATAAATGGTACAGTTCTTTACGCTGGCAGGTTCCATATATTCCGAAAATATTCATCAACCATTTTTCATCAGGCGCCTCATTGATAAACCTCTGTACTCGTTCAAACGTAAGAGTTTTTGATTTTTTGGGCCTATACCTTCCATTGTTTCGTTTTGAGAATGCTACAACCATGAATATTTGCTTATATTCACATTATTTTTACCGAACGCACTCGACTTTATCATTGAAAACTTGCTCCACAAACTTGACGAGTTCCAAATTTTTTATTTTTTTTCTAGAAAGGCTAAGAAGATGGTTTCGCGGAAATTTTCTTCGACATTTTCAAATCTACACCAGCTAAGAAAATTAGAATATGTGATGTCATACTGTTGCAGCTCTTTTTGCAGTCTCTTCAATATCTTTAGGAACACACAATTACTCACTATTGTTTTTCATTATACAAGACATCAAACACCAGCAAAAACTTCAAATGTGAATTCAAATAAAACGCGTGAGCTGTAAACAATACTGTTTATTGGTAACCAGGTAATTCGGCGTCACCTGTCACGGCCACTTCACAGCAAATGCGATAACATGAAGATAGTTAACTGACAAGAGATTTGTTTTTATAGAAATATCAAATTTATCTATTTTATCATGGAAACAGGACAGGTGTACAGAAAACTGTATGATATTTGAGTTGAAAGCAAATTTCATTTTGTTCGTGAAATTGCTCAACTAGCTATGCTCTCTTCGCAAACTTTCACACTCAGAAAATAAAACATTACTTTCAACACTCATATCAAAAATCATTTACTGATGACTACTCTTTTCATACGGAATTTAGTTATTTTAAAATAGGTCTGTTTGTTTTTATATGATTTTACAATATGAGTACATATAAATTATTGTCATTGTTCCAACTGTAATATATTATATGTTGATCTTTGCTTCCGGAAATCACGATGATGGGCGCTTAAGATAGTAAAACATTCCAAATGGAATGTAATATATTGATTTACAGCTTTTTCTATAATTTCCAATATAACTGATAGCAGTGGATAGCAGTAACTGGTCTCTAGTTTTTTCAAAAATTTGTATTGCCCTCATTGGGTTAAGATAGAATTTTTCAATGAGGAGGAAACCCCATTTTTGAAGGACGAGTTGAAGAGCGTACGGAATACTGATTATTGGCACATTTTTTTAAATTTTTTCAAGTAGATACTCCATTAGGAACAGTCACTTTGTTGATTTTGAGCTGTTTCAGTATTCGTCTAACAGTATGCTGTCGAAAACTGATGTATTGTCTTTGAAGTCATGTGTAGAGTGGAAAGCAAATTGTTCGGTAATGAATTTGATGTTTTTATCTTGTTGTTGCTTTTGATAATATACAAGTATGCTTATGTTTATTTATTCGTTATTTACATTTATGAAAAATATTTGAGAAAAACTATTATTGGGACTCATTATTAATGTAAAAGAACTCAAAACAATGATTTCCAGAATTTGTGTTTTGGAGAATTGCGATGAACATTTGTTCTCAAAAAATACTTTGGAAATACTGACTAAATGATTCACCTGGAACTTTAATTGAATCAGGTTCATGAGATGTTAATAGATCTCGATTTTAACAAACTTTTTCGTTTTTGGCCTAATTTTGATAGTTTTTTGAAATATGAAACAAAAAAGTATCTCAGATTGATTCGCTAAGAACAGATTTCCCAATGAGGCTCGATTTATGTATTCATTATACCAGGAAACAAAGTTATATTCCTATCATCTATTTAGGTTTATTCCTATCATCTATTTAGGTTTATCAAACCATGTAGTAAAATACAGCTTATAAATGACACTCCAAACCACCCTGTATGTTAGCTTCTTTGTTTACCTGGGCACTGTGTCTTCATTCATTCCGATATCCCAACTCTTTTCGAATTAATGAATAATTGAATGAAGCAATACGTTTTTTTCTATGTGCTATTTATTTTTCACAATTATTATGGAAAAATTACCAATTGGTCAAAAACAAGTACAGAGGAAAAAAAGTGTACTAATGTTTCCACTCTCCTCTAGCTTGGGCAATAGATTCCATTCCCCGAAACATTCTAATATACTCCTGAGGCATGTTGGTCCATTTCTCTATGGGCGCCAATCAATTGCATGTGACGAATAAGAATAATCCATAAATCTGAAAAGAATCGTGATATCAGAACAAAACAAGAAATAATGTATAGCGAATCAACCGAGCTTGCATTCAGGATGATTTTGAGTGTCGTTCAAAAGCTAAATTAGGTATAATTTCTCACAGTCTATAAACATATTTCATTATTCTGGCGAGTGAATTTGCATCATAATTCTACAGCGTGATATTCCTTTTTACATAACTGCGTCGGAGTTGATTAAAATAACTGAATAACCAACGGGCCATATCTCGTTCAACCCCTATCGTTCTATTAGTCACCCCATTAATTTTAATTAGTTTACCAAAGCAAAGAAACGCAATAATTATGGGCCAATCCGTTTTGTGTGGTTTTACGTTTCACAGCACTACATAAATTCTTTAATTGGCCGAATTGCGATGCGTAAATTGGGTTTTCTGGCCACCATGGCGGATGTATCGACATAAATGGGGAAAATGTGGCCAGACAAATTCAGAGGGTCAAACTATAAAGTTGATAGTTTGGATCAGGTCTTAAAAGTTTATTAGACTGGGAAGTTCAATTTGAAAGCTTTTGACATTGGAGTGCATTATGGATCCGAAGATATTATCATATCTGAATGTACCTTCCGCCAAATAAATCATCTTGGTTGGAAAAATAATGTCTGAACTTGTTATATTGGAACCTGCCCCAAAATGGCAGTTATTGTGTTTATTTATTGTGATATTGCCAGATTCAGTTCCACTTGAAAATTCTAGACTACCAATAACTATTATTCAGTCAGGAATTCTTCAGAAAGCAGCTACGAAGAAGTAGCATGATGACGCCTCATCTTTGCTTGTCAGTGAATCCTATATCTAATCTTCCCAAATTGGAATGATGTATATCAACCACCTATTGAAAAAAACCAAGAATTCAATAAGTTTTGTTTCTGTTTTGTTTAAAGTATGCTTTATTATCATAAGACATAATCTTGTTGACAATCCTTGGGTAGTAAATTCTTAGAAAAAATGCAATATATACCACATGAAATTAAAATAAAAATAAAAATGGTGCATGGGTACAAACCATGTTAAAATCGAGGATATAAAAGATTTGTATATATAAAAGAGTAAAAGTCAAGTTTATAAAAGAGTATACATAAAAAATAACAACTTGGGAGCTCCTTAATAAATAAAAAAAAAGAAATATGAGTAAGTGAGTTGGAAGCTATCGTTAAAACATTAATCGAAAGTATAATAGGGTCTATCAGATAGAAATTGTTTGACTAACTTCCTGAATTGAAAGTTATTAATATTGTCAGATCTTATATTCATAGGCAAATGATTGTACATTTTTCCACCGTTGGAAAATATTGAGTCTAAGGTAAAGTTTTTAGTTGGCACAGTGAGTTTCAGAGTGTGTCTGCTGTTTCGGGTGTTATAATGGGAAGAGTATGCAGCAGAATTTATTATGTGCTTATTTACTAAACACATATATTTCAGTATAAATAATGCAGTTACCGTTAGAATATTATGTTTTAAAAAGAAGGTTCTACAGGAGTCTCTTGGTTTAAGGTTTCCTATATACCTTATTGCCATTTTCTGTAAAATTAGTAGACTTTTGAATAAAGTTGGACTGCATGCTCCCTAAAACGGTATTTCGTAGCGTAAGTGAGAATCTATGAGTGCATAGTACGCCATCTTTGCAGTGCTGAACCTGAATTCCTCATAACCGCATAACAGCCAGAGGAGACTTTTCTAGTGAGTTGTTTATCATGGTCCACAAATTTTAAATTCTGGTCAATGAACACTCCTAGAAATTTAGTGTTATTTTTAGATTCCAGTGACCTGTCTTCAAAAAAAAGTTCGTTGATTGAGCATCTAAATGATATTGAATTTGTTTCAGTTAAGTTAAAAGATAAAATGTTTGAATCACACCAATCTTTGACTTTTTTAAAGTCGGCATTGATTATTTTATTCAACTCACAAGTGTTTTTATTATTTCAAAGTATGGTAGTGTCATTTGCAAATTAGGTGGACTTCTCAGAAATATTAAGCTTCGTGAGGTCATTAATATATAATAAGAACAGAATGGGACCCAACACAGAACCTTGTGGAACTCCAGAATTAAATTCCTTTTTTTTTTGAAAGTTGAGTTGTTTTGACCATTTGCGTCCGTCCCATTAAGTAGAAATCGAACCATTTGTGAGTTACTCCTCTGCATCCATAACGTTGTAGCTTTCTCAGCAGTATTTCGTGATCAACGCAGTCAAATGCCTTTGACAGGTCACAAATTACTGCGGCAGTCTTTTCACCGACATTTATCTCAGAATAAACTTTATTCAGAAATGAGAAAATAGCATCGTGCATATTTTTATTATTCTGGAAGCCGAATTGATTTTCACTGATGATGTTATGCTTATTTATGAATCCAAGCAGTCGTTTCCTAACTAGATTCTCAATGATTTTTGTGATGGTTAGAATGAGAGATATAGGGCGGAGAGATCATCAGAGTCTCCACCCTTATGCAGAGGAACGACCAAAGAGGTTTTTAAAAAAAAAGGGGAATATGCCTGTTTGAAAGGATAAATTTATCAGTGAAACCAGTACATTTAGGGCACTTGGAGGAAGGTTTTGTATTATTTTGATCGAAATGTCATCGTAGCCTGCAGTATTTTTGTTTTTAATACCCATCATGATTTCAATTAATTCATTAATGTTAGTGTCACACAGAGACAGGTTCTCATCCACATCCAAATTTTCTAGATGCACTAATGGATCATATGGGCTAGCAATATTTGTACTCATATTTTCTGCAATAGAACAGTAAAAGTCATTCATAGTATCCAAACATTCGTTATGAAATTGAATCAGATATCATTCACAGGATTACTACACAAATTATCATTATCAGTAGATTTTTATTTCAAAATCTACTGAAAATGATAATAATTTGATTACATTTTGGCAACTGTGACAATTACAGAGAGCTTCAAGATTTAATCACAAAAGACTCGTCGGTGAAACTTGAGATGAAGATGATAATGTTTCATCTCGGAATGGTCCAAAACGAGAGACTATGGAGTTACTACGCCTTTTGGACGATAAATGCCTAAAAATACTTTTCATCATCGACAATGATATTGAATGTTGTTTTTACTAATACTGCCAACAAAGAAAACACTTGGGAACAATTCAATTATGAAAATACTATAGGGATTTAAGAAAAAGCTTTTTGGTTTTCTACTTTCCCATCATTATATAAAAAAATGAGGTAAACTTGCCAGAGCAACTGGAAAAGTAAGATAAAATTCATATGTGTAAGAAAACTGCAAGATGAACAGCTGTCATTGAATATTTATATTAATAATGTCATCATTGAGTGGACTACAACTTTCAAATATCTGGGAGTGGTGTTAGATCAAGAATTGAACGTTAATGCCCACTGTAGTTATATTCAGGAGAAAATAGCCACGAAAATTCATCTTTTATATAGATTGAAAAATAAAATAAGTGAATATGCAAAATTGACGATATATAAATCAACAATAGCACCCCACTTTTACTATTGCAGTACATTACTCTATTTTGTGAGCAATGAAAATCTAAACAGACTACAGAATCTTCAAAACAGATCCATGAGGGCAATATTAAGTTGTAATAAACGCACG
>WOGR01001774.1:8160-18958 GCA_015342045.1 Leptinotarsa lineolata | reverse complement strand
TTAACCAGCTGACGGACGTCAACCCTCAGAAGTCGAAACTTGTGCGAGCAATGGATTAACGAGGCCTTACCTTTTAACGTGCGATTACCCAGCACGAATAATAAGATGCTAGTAATAAAATAATATAGCCACAGACAACTGATGTAAAGTGCCATTATTGTTGACTATCTCTTGATTAAATGTATGATAACAATTTCGTTTTGAAACATGAATGAAACTTTATTGAATTGGAAATTTATCCTAATATACATACAATTAAAAAAAAAACAATAACAAAAGATATTAATACTAATAAATACATAGGTCTGCGAAACATAAATTGATATAAATATAATACTATTGGATCAAATATTAGTGGTTAGATCTTATATGCAACACAAGATGCTTTTTATTTATTTATAAATCTCGTTGCATCCAGCACTAGGGTTATTATCAACATAAAAAAATATATATAACATCATTTACAATAGTATTTTCACAAAGTTAAATAACATTGGGATGGGGGAGGCTGTTTGGTACTTGGGATTTCACAATTTGTTGAGTAGATCTATTTCAGAAAGGAATCCGAATATGTTAGTGAAGTTACAGTTCACACCAAAAGTTGTCTTTATATTTGCACTAATATTGTACTCCAGTCGTTCATCCACGAACATCGGACACTCCACCATAAAATGTTTAACTGAAATTGGCACCCCACACATATAACATATTTTTTCTTCTTTCTTCCCCTTTCAGTAAGTGTTCATGAGTATACTTTGTATGTCCAGTACGCAAACGAGTCATTATGATTTGCTGTTTTCGTTGTTTGGGGATGTCTTTTCATGGCTTAATGTCATCTTTAATTTCTTTTAATTTCATCCTAAATACTGTCCACATGGATGACCAATGATTAGAAACCACAGTTATCATATATACTTTCAGATCAACATAATGTACTCCTTCTTGTTCTTGAATGGTTGGGTTATTGATGGTTTCATGTGCGATTTTGTCGACTCGTTCATTGTCAGAAATCCCGACATGTGACGGTACCCACATGAATTGTAGCCTTTTGTAAGCTTCCGTAATTAAGTGAGAACACTGATGGATTTTGTCAGCGGATGATCAGTATATATTTTCCGTATACTTTGCAGGGAACTTAAGAGTCTGTTAAAATCAACGTTTGCTTAATTTCTTCATCTGCGGAGAATTTAATTGCTTGAAGGATTGCAAAAAGTTCAGGTTTGGAGCCTAGCTCCCTTACCCTTTCAGCTGTCATTGTCAGAAGGACAAATGGATGTAGACTGTGTTGAGAGTGTTCAAGACGGCAAGATGGTCCTTGCGGGCATCTGTGCCGCCCATCGCGTGGTTACCCCTACCTGGCTGGGGTGGGAAGGATGAAGATACTATTCACCCTTCAACGTAGGATATGAGGGCCTCATTCGACTGTGTCTAGGCCTTCTATATCGAGAGGGGTAGTCTACAGCATAATCTATAGCTTCCTTGACTAACTGGTTATCGTGAGTTTCCGCATTTTTGAGAACTCGCCGATTTCTCGCCTGAATGGAAGGCAGCTGCAAATCTCCGCACGAACCAAGGAGCATTCACGATCATCCTCAGTAACTTATTTTGCAATCTCTCCAGAATGGAGAGATTTGACGGAGCCGCTTGTCCCCAGACGCCTGAAGCGTACATGATGACAAGCTTGAACATCGTGTTGTAGATCGTAAGTTTGTTTCTGAGATTAAGTTTGGACTTTCTGTTAATTGAAGGGTAGAGACTTTGAGTCCTACCCTGGATTTTCAACTTGATGGAGCATATGGTCTATTAGAAGACCGAATTACTTGACCCGCGGTTGCCAGTCGATCTCCCTTCCAGAGACCCTCACTTTCATGGCCGGAAAAGATATTGCTGTTCCCATAGTCATCGCCTGAGTTTTTTCCGGGTTCACTCTGATATTCCACTTCAGGTACCAGCGCTCGAGCTCGTCCAATGCACGTTGCATGTAAACGATCCCGAGCTCCCGGCCCATGGAAGATGAGAGGAGAGCCGTGTCGTTGGCGTAAAGGGAGACCTTCATTCGCTCGAACAAGCGAGTACAACATTGGAGAGAGCACGGCTCCCTGGGGCACTCCGGCGAGGATCTCCCTGTTGTCAGACGAAGAGTCCTCTACTCTGACCTGGAAGAATCTACCTTTCAGAAAGGATCCAATCCACCGGATCAGACCCTGAGGTAGGTAAAACGCGATGAGCTTGGGCAGAAGACCTTCGTGCCATACATGGTCGAAGGCCTTCGAGATGTCCAATGAAATGATATGCACTTTTATGTTGTTGTTCATCTTAGCAATTTAGTTTTCGACCAATCTTAGGGCCTGCAACTCGGTGGAATGTTCTCTCCTGAAGCCGAATTGTTCGTCAGGTAGAACATTTCGGTCGTCGACTTCTTCATCGAGTCTTTGAAGGACGACTCTTTCAGCCAGCTTAGCCATCGAGGACAGACAGAACGTAAAGTTCGCTAGTCATGGAGACATTCCTGAGAAGCGCGATATCCAGCACATCAGGTCTATACTGCCCTTGATAGTGTGTCGGCTCATCTGGTCCCATGTATGTCGGCATGAGCATAGAGCGCCTGGCCGTTTCGACTCGTGGCTCTGCTCCAGAGTGCGTGCTTGGCATTGAAGTCACCAGGGATATAGGCAATCTTGATTGCCTAGACATTGGTAATTCCGGCTATCATGTTTGTATTCACCGTGAACATCTTTTCGAGCACGGGGAATTTAACGAATAGATTCTTCATCTAGTCCAAAGTGGCACAGATTTCCGAACCCTCTTGAGTCTGAGGTGAGGGTGCAGGCCGAGAGAGCGGGGAGCTTCGCTGAAGTGCTAGAACCCTTGGAGGCAGCCTTTGCAAAGCTAACCCCCTCCTGGACGCGTCCAGACCCCACAGGTCTCCCTGTTGGGGTAGGCTTTTTGCCTGAGCGGTTTGAGGCCTTCCTTTGAACATTCGAGAATTCTGGACAGCCTCTGTAGTTAGCAGTGTGGGTTCCCTTGCAGTTGTTACACTTCGGGAGGGTCAGACCTCGCCTTCTCGCATTCCGGCCTGAGATGCCTGCCGGCACATTTCACACAAATGGGAACTGCTAGGCAGTTCCTTCGGCAGGGGCCAAAACGCTGGCAGCGATGGCACTGGCCCACTGATGTTTTGTGGTGCTGGGCCTCAACCTTCACCCTCACACTTTGACCTCAAAGATATGCCTCTGATCCTTGCTGACTAGGACAAGGACCATCGGCATAGGCTTGTGAGCCCGCTTTATGCGGGTCACTGATGTGAGGACAAAGACCCTGGCTTCTAGCTCCTCACGGATATCATCAGTTGTCAAGTGTTCTGGCACGCCCCTGAAGACGGCACGAATTTGCCGGTCCTCAGGAAGGGAGTAGGTGTGGTGAGGGATGTTCTCCTTTACCAGAACCTTTGACAGACGGCGATAGTCGTTAGAAGTGACGGGTTGGGCCTTAATCAAGTCGTGGAGGTTGACAGCCTTGGAGAAGTTGATCTTCTCCTCAGCTGCTACCTTAACCAATCTCACCCACTTTTCTTTCTGGCGGACAACGATGGGCGGGATCCTAACCTTTTTTGCCAAGGTATGGTCGTTGGCTTGAAGGGGGGTAGGAGTAGGGAGAGGGGGGAACCAGCCTCCTCACCCTGGACTGTATCATAAGTGCTCAAATAATTCTCTGAAGCACTGTCCACTGGTGAGGGATCACCTGGGGTTACATCCATTTTGTCGGAATCGAGAATTTTTGCAGATTTGGTCTTTGGGGTGGCCACCTTACTGACCTGATTTGAATAGCTTGAGATTTTGATAAACTTGTGGAAAGATTCGGAATCAGTGTAGTATCTATAGTCTTCTGCCTCAATATTTTTGAGGACGGCATTATTTTCCAACTTTTTCCCTTTCGGGTAATCATATATTTGCCACTTTTCGACTTTATCCTCAGGAGGAAGCGGCAGGAAGTCTTCATGATGACGCCTCTTCTTAGGAATGGAAGAGGAGGAGGAAAGGATGCTGTCATCGTCGGAGTCAATTAATTCACGGACAGGCGGGGTAGTAGCCACTTCCACTTGCTGATGTAAGCGAGTGACAGTCGGCCCTTGAAACTGGCACTATTTTGTCATGCAAATCTGCCTGGGTCAGGCCCAAGAAAGAGATCAATTGGCATATCATGCCAACGATCTCACCCCTTCCCAGCCAGGCAGCGCAGCAGTTCTTCCATCTGTCTCTGAACTTGATATATGAAAAAGCACAACTCAGAAGGGGAGCTGTCAATGAACAGTTGAGAAAAAATGATATCTCAAGCGTACTCACCAGAAACCAGGGGTCCGCTCACAACAACAAAACGCACAGACTATTAACACACAAGAAATACACAGAGCTGCTGCTCATCAATTAGACTCGAAAAAATTTGTGTCCGTCAGTTTGACTGCTAACGTCACAATAATGTGTGTAGTAAGGTGAAGTAAACATCGGACTCAATTCATATCTGTGTCAGAATGATATAATCATCAAACAACAGCATGGATTTCAGACATCGAAATCTACAAGTACTGTAATCCATTCATTTTATGGTTTATTGACCAATTTCATGGACTCAAGTGAGTGCCCGGTTGGGATCTTTTGTGATCTCAGTCGGGCATTCGACTGTGTTAATCTCTCATTATTATATAGTAAACTAACATCAATTGGTATTCGTGGTCAGTCCTTGAAGTGTTCTAAATATTACGGAAAAATCGGTAAATGTCAGTGAATCTGATTAGATCTCCATTACTATGGGTGTCCCACAAGGATCAGTTTTGGGGCCCGTTTCATTTTTACTGTACATGAATAGTATAACATCTATAAGTTCATCAGCATACTTCACAATTTATGCAGATGACACTTCTATTCTGATATCTAATAAAACAAATGCAGCCTTAGAAACACAATCTAATAATTCAATGTCGAATCTCTATGAGTGGTTCTGCAGAAATTCTCTCCATCTCAATGCAGATAAAACACATGCAGTACATTTCCACAATAGACAAAAACAGCTAGCTAATATAGATATTAAAATTGGTAATCATCACATTGACAAGGTATCATGTGTGAAATTCTTGGGTCTATATGTCGATGAGTGTCTTGACTGGGGGAGACATTGTGAGGCAGTCGTTTCAAATATGGCCATGGCCAGTTGACTATGATGTACTTTGTGCAGGCTGAATCTCGTTTGAGATATGGCACTGTATTTTGGGCAATGTTATCATAATTTAATAATGTTTTCATCTCCCAGAAAAAAAAATAATTCGTTGTATTGCTGGTATATCGAGTACAACCAGTTATAAGTATTATTTTAAAGAATATAAAATCTTAACTCTGCCATATTTATTCATTTTTGAAGTCTGCACATTTGTATACTGCAATTTGAAATATTTCAAAACTAATTCTCAAGTGCATTCAGTCAATATAAGACGACATAAAGATCTACATGTACCTTTTTCGAATAAAAATGTCCTTTTAAATTCTCCATCCATAATTGGCCAAAGGATTTTTAATAAATCACCATTGTCTATGAAATATATTCCTGAACTGAAATTATTTGAATTAGCATTGAAAGAATTTTTATTAAACAAAGTTTTTTATTCTGTAGATGAATATTTTCTGTACTGATTTCAAACTTCACAGATTTATGTACATTCCTCTTTTATACTACGAATATTTGTGGACTTAAATTTAGGTTAGGTATTATTGTACTTTTAGGTCATTGACAAATCTCATACAAATTTATTTGTCATAAAGGAAATAAAGTCTTACTTACTTATATGTTAGATTTTATTATAATATTCGTTCCAGAGGATTCAGTATGTTGTACGTTTTGTGCCTATATTAGGTATACTCCTAAATCAGTCTGGAAATTCGATTTTTTCCAATATTGATGGAAATAGCAGAGACTTTTTCAAAGGCAATTTGCTGAATCCTTGAGTGCTATAATTTTCATTTTGAAATCGGTTAAGAACTTGAACTTACCCACTACAAACGAATTCAGATTTGATCAGATGAATATTCTATATATAATCTATTTTTGTTATTAATTCATTTCACTGATTTAGGTGCAAAGTAGTTTTTCATTCGTTATTCAAACCTCTTCAAGTTTTTTGTTTCACACAAGTAGGTAGATACCCTGTATTGAATAATAGGCTACTTGATATGTCCTACTATTTTTTCTCAAATGTCAATAAAACCCTTCTATATATCTCTTCAATGAAAACAAGTTTTCTTCTAATTTCCACTAGGTTTTGTATTCTTACGACAGGTTTCGGGGTCTAACCCATTTTCAAGTAAAACTAACATTTTGAAGTTTTATATCATATCAACGACATACATTGGATATGGTTATTGCTAATCATTTTTTCTTAATGAATCTTTTCATAGAAACAACAAAATAACACGACTTTCAATAATTGCATTCCATATATACATTAACCGAAACCAAAACACACTCCAAAACAAACATTACGAAACTTTGAAACATGCCAGTAGGAAATGACAGAATCTGACCCAGTGTTGCCAAGGTGGTATAGAAATTTTCGCGCAGTGTATTTTCCTGCAAATTGTCATACAAGTATTCACATTTTACAACACGCTGACGTCACCGGCTTATTACACACTTTCTGAGATCACACATGTTTTAGTGCGTGAGGTTTTATTCGTGTGAGCCATGCTCACACGATAATCAAGAAAAAAATATTTTCCACCATGAAAACATCTGTAAATGATCTATAGATTTCATATATCATCTTCCTTTTATACAAAAATCCAGCTAGCGGAGTCTGATCGTTCTCTTATTTATTGTGATCTACAGAATGTTTTTTGCTATTATCTTTCACTATTAGATATTAAACTTTGAATTTATTTAGATCAATAGTCACGGGTATTAGACAGTTGACAGTTAACATATAATTGGCAATGAACGAACATTTTTTGAAAAAAATATCGAGAAATGTTCATGAAATATTGGCAATCATTTGGTTTATTGAGAATATTACTTTTCGAATTGAATTTCCTCAGACTGGAAACCATTGAACGTTTTCCATTCCCACTCGAGAGTACGAATGAAAGCTTTTCCAGTCGAAACCTCTTATTTTTCTTCAGCGTACCCATTATATGACTTCTGCTGTCTGCCAAAACAATGCCAGAAGTAGCATTCTCTCAAACCTCGTCGATAGAGAATAGTAATTGAATAAATTGGAAATTTCGTTGAGTGAAGAACCGATTTAATAAGATCCTACCCTACCTAACTTTCCATCGACCCGAGTTTTAAATTGAAAAAAAGAGAGAGAGCTGTTTAGATTGGAAATATTTCATACAGTTCTGAATAATTGGAACCAGAAGTTATGTATGTCGAAGATATAAAATCTGGAAATTAGATTGGAATATTATCTATAAAATATTTTACTAACACTTTTTTCGTACGTATATTCCATTTTGGTTTATAGATTCAGTAATCATTCTGGGCATAATTTGGATTGTCTATGTCGAATGAGTAGTTCTGTAACAATTCTGAGCCGATTTCTTTTCTGAAGAGGCTGTTATTCAGTTCTTTTCACAGACCGTCTCTTATTGAAAGTTTTCCGAGAAGTATTTTCCTAGTACTTTCCATATTTGTTATCAACCCATATTTTGATCTGGTCCCGTACCATAGATTTTGCTAGTTAGGACCCAATATATGGAGCTGATGGTCTGTGTGTAGCACAGGTATTTTTGCCAATGATTCTCAACTAGTACTCGAGATCTGTTGAAAAAATAAAAGGAATTATAATTTTTCTCAAAAAATATTGATTTTTCCATCAATTTCTATCGTTTCCCAATGTTTTTTCCAATCCTTCTGATATGCGCTTTTTGTTATGTCCTTGAGCTCTCTCAGCGATTCGGTTTTTATCTCCTTAATCGTTCCAAAACGCCGTCCTTCCATGGGTCTCTTCAATCTTGTGAACAGAAAAAAGTCGCAGGGAAGCAAATCTGGTGAATACGGTGTCTGAGACATGAATACGGTATTGACGAGTGAGGATTTGCATTATCATGGTGCAAAATCCCTGAATTGTTTTTCCGGAATTTTTCTTCGTATTGCTCCTCGCAAGCGGCGCATAACTTCATGAAATACTCCTTATTGACCATTTAGACCATGTGGCAAGAACGGTAATCGAAGAAAGCAGTGAGTAGAACCTTGACATTTGGTCTTGGCTCTCTTGGGCTCTTTCATTGGTACGATTGGACTTTGGTTTCGACGTCATAACCATACACCCACAATTCGTCACTAGTTATGACCCTTGTCAAGCAAATATGAATTGCCGTTGACATCATTCAACAATTCCTGACCGACGGTTTCTTTGGACAAATTTCAGCAATTTCGGAACAAACTTTGCTGCCCAAAATTTCCGAAAAAATTTCATGACATGAACCAACCGATACGCCGACAGCCTCGACAACTTCTCTAATAGTGATTTGTCTCCATAACAATTTCCTTTACTTTCTCAACATTTTCCTTGGTTGTTGATGTGCTAGGACGTCCAGGGCGAGCGTCGTCATTCACATATTCTCGATCTTCTGTGAAAAACTTGTACCATTTGTAAATATTTTTCTGACCCGGAGAACAATCACTGTATGCCACTGTCTGTATTATAAGTAATTTCGAGCACTCAATCACATTTTCCACACAAAATTTGAAGCAAATTCTCTGATCCATTTTTTCGATAGCAGAATCACCGAACACACAAAACACTCCTAACTTTTATGCCTCTCACCAAGAAACTAAACATGCTAAACAGTCAAAACTGTGAACATGTGTTCGAAACGAGTGTACCAACATTAAAAAAATGCTAATCGAATGTACATAGCCCACGAAATTTGAACATTTGAATACCTCATTTTTTGAACAGAGCCCGTATTAAGGCAATTTGAATAACGATATAAATTTCACTCAGTTTTGAAATAATATTCATTTCAGAAAAATCACTGCATTGTCACTTTTTCCAGTGAATACTTGAATGTTCAATACCTCCAGTATTTATTTATCGAAAATGAAATTGATAATGAGTTCTGTAACTTGCAATTTGTCGACTTGCCCACTACTTTGCACTTGTCCCAAAAGTTCCACTTACATATATTTACATCGTATAACGAGGTCACCTTGTATACAAAAGTGTTGAACGTCCATACGTCTATACAAATAGCATGTCGAGGTTATGAACCGACAATCTAGATACAAAGTGAAATTCGAAGATTGATCTCTCAACATTTTATCAGATGATGGGATTCCATTGATTTCTTAATGTTATTTGAACTACAATCCATGATCATTATCGAACGTTACTGAAGAAATTACTTTTTGACGTTGACGGATCACTTACAGAATAATTCAGGCATAACTCTTTTAAATAAGTTGTTATGTATTTGAAAGTTGAAAAGAAGGAAAAATAAAAGTTTGAAGTAACCATCCAGTTGAAGAAGCAGTTTTATCAATCATGAGCTTCTATAGAATTGAAGTATTTTCAAAACAAGTGGATTAATAATTATCATCACAGGATCTGATGAAAATTGAGAGAATATTTTTATTAGTTCATCATCATATTATCATTGATTTTGCTGATAAAAACTGTATGAAATACAATATTCGGCTCTATTGTACGACAAAGTTTTATGATATTGATACATCGACAGTTGATGTTTCAAACTGTCATCTGAGTTTTGTCTCAAAAAATCGATTCGTGAGTATGATAGTTATTTATGTACCAAGGGCGTTAAATAGGCTTCTATGAACCGCAACCTGTAAATAATAGCCCGAGCAATACTAAGGGTTAATAACATGCCTAGGTCCATAAAAGCAAATTACGTTCGAAATACATATAACATTTTATGCTCGACCGGTATATTTGATGTCATGTAGATAGATACCTCTTTATATTTAGAACACGATAGAAATACATCAAGGCTGCCGTGAGGCTGTATATTCATATCATATCGGAAACAGGATAAATCAAGAAGTGGTGGAATGTAGCAAGCCTATTTCATGAGAAATTTCCTAATTTACCGCCCATATCTCAAGCAACAATAAGCAAAATAGAGAAGCAGTTTCGCGAGTTTGGTCATGTGGGGCAGATAAAAAAAAGCAGCTGTCAATGCAATGAGTGATGAACTCAAATTGAATGTGATGCTTGAGTTTGGAGAAAACCCACATACATCGAGTACACAGGCAACCACTACATTCAATGTAAGCCATACATCGATAGTAAACATATCGAAAGAAAATAAAATGCATCCCTATGAGATGATACCTAGTCAGGAGCTCATGGGAGACGATTTTGATAAAAGAACTTATTTTTGTGAGCAAATGATGGCAATGTTGGATAACAACATCATCCAATTAGAAAATGTTATATTTTCTGATGAGTGTACTTTTCTCTTAACGGTCATGCTAATCGGCAAAATTGCCGCTACTGGTCAACGGAAAATCCTCGCTGGATGAGAGAAGAATACACGCAATACCCTCAAAGGTTAATGTTTGGGCAGGAATTGTAGGAAACCATATCATTGGTCCTTTTTTCATCGAGGGCCACTTGAATGGCGATAATTATTTGGCACTACTTCAAAATGATCTCATTCCAAGTGTAGCAAATTTATATCCTGATTCAGGAAACCCTCAAGTTCCAGTGAAAACGTGATGGTTTCAGCAGGATGGAGCAACACCACATTACCAAGTTAATGTCCGGCATTACCTCGATGCAACATTT